>CAXKVY010002116.1:0-307981 GCA_964058915.1 Tetropium fuscum
ACATACCTGTACCCATGCAATAAAGCATAGAAAGATCAACGCGGGAGGAAGCTGTCAAAATATGTAGGAGAAATATAAAGCTAAATGGCTATAACCGCTCATCTGATTACAGACTCTTATCTACCATACCAGTAAGTGGTACCTACTTACTATGTGAGACTATGTACCACATACATAGTAAGTATCAAGGTATATACAATATAGCTCTTATTTATTCTGTATCTGTCATTGTTGCTTCGTTAAATTAGAGCTCAAAAAACAACAAAATCACTGGCAATAAAACACTGAAAATCTACAGCACAACTATTCGCTTAAGGCTAAAAAATTAAAATAAAAGGGACTATGGCCTCTTGGCCTTCGAAGAATAGGGTTTATACCCACTAATCACCATGATATTTATCTGTTTTCAGTCGAAACAATCAGTCATTTTAGTTTTGGCCGGAAATTGTTGATCCTGACCCAATGTGTAATGTGCTATATCCTATGCTCTAGAGTGATATGGTCTCGTTGTGGATAATAAAATGTTTGGAATCTCATATATTAGTCGGGGTTTTCGGATAAATTAATGATGATTTATCTCGCAGACAGCGGGTCTTGATCACGCTAACACGTAAGTTGTCGAATTGAATAGCAGTATCGAGATAATAATTACTTATATTTTCTAAGAAACAATTTATGTAAGCTTTACAAAGATTCTTCAAATAAGATAATATTTAATAATTCAGATAATAATATAACGTGTTTGAGAGGCAGCAATTGTACGTACCTATTTATTTGGCGTAACAGTAAAAATCTAAATTTAGCGATTAATTAGTAATTCTGATTGATACAAAGCAAGGTGAAATGCCGTTAGATTGTCATAAAACTGTTAACAACTTGCTGCAAAAACTACTAGGAAGGTCGGCGCGAAGGCTCTTATTTAATTTTTGATTTCACAATATGAATTGGGATTTCTTTGTATGTCCGATTATCTTGGTATATTTGGATATTCGGCGTCCATAATGATTAGTCACCGACACTTTTTATCAAAACAAAACACTACGCATTGAAATGAATTAACTATAAATTGAAACTAATTAATTAAAAACCCAAAGCAATCACGACCCGAAACTATAATTTTTCACATGATATGTGCAAAAATCAGAAAATACAGTAATGCTATAGTTTTCACACAGTCCTATCAAAAACAGAATTGATGTCGGTTATTTGTATTTTTGTAGGTAGGCTAGGCTTATTCAGTTTTATAATAAATTAGATGTGTCCAGAACTGCTCCAATTTTACATTGAATTTTAATTTTCAATGTAATTTGTTTTGTTAAATAAAAATAACTATCAAATTGTCTATTTTCCTTTTCAATCGTAGAAAAAATATTGTAAACAACGCGTTTAAAAACATCTTTTCACGCTCATTCGACTTGTGGGCCTCGCTTTCGGCTCGGCCGCGGCCCGCAAACTTTGTCACTCCTGTGAAAAGATTCGTTTTCAAAACTTGTTATTTAAAATACTATTGTCTATATATTGAATCTAATCGAACTGCAATATTTATCTAGCCTAACATAGCCAAGTCCGTCCTGCACTTTATATGATTAGCAGAAGTTTCGCGTTTCTTTATTTTCTGATATAATGAAAAAAAAAATGAGATCTTTAAAAATGAGATCTTTAAATCCTGTTAAAACCCATACCTTGTCCATTCCGACAGAACCGAAAATATACCAAATAAATATCGACAAAACGACGTACACTCCGCAAGCACTCCTAGAGTCCTAGACGAAGAATTTTTATATTCCCGTGCTCGGTTCGTTTCTTCATTATATTCCTTATGCAAGGAATGGCTCACAAGAGCCTAGCCCTATCCCTGATAGGAGTTAATTTTGGATGATCTGTTGGCTGCATCGGTGTATTATGCGACTGTATTGTACACATAGCCGTCGTAAATGGGTAATAACTATGTTAAAAAAAAGATTTTAAATCAAATAAATATAAAATTGAAAAAAAATTAATTTAATGTTATATTTTCCTAATAATGACTAGGGACTCTTGCGAGGCCCGAAGCTCTGAGTTTCTATACGCCGCCCGTCACTGCTCTATCTATACTGTATCCAACGAGAGAATGGACTTGCACTCGAGCGAAAATTCGTCTGTTTTGGTCAGATCTCCGCCCCTTAGAACATTAGTTCAACGCCCTTAACGTCTTAATTGGATCAGCAGGTAGCCAGGGTCCGATACCTACCTGGTACCTAATTATATAAAGTACCTACTACTGCCTACCTATTTTTACCACAGTTTGTATTTGTAGTCTCGCTAGTACGGTTATTTTAGTTGTGTTGTTTACGGTTGTGAAATAAGTTTTAAATCTATTATAAGAATGGCAGCAGCCAGAGACGATATAAATCCACCATTATCGCCAATTAGGAAGAATAAAAGAGGCCAGGTAAAGAAATATAATAATAAATATGTTTTATTTAATACGCATACTATTCACCACCAGTAACCGTGGTCAATGATTTATTTTTGTTTTTAATTTTAGGTCGTGCATCAAAGTCAAAAAATAATTATAATAAATTTATATAAGAAATTAAAGGAAGACAATCCGCAAATGTCGTACGAAGAGACAGTTTTAACATTAACCAAACAACGAATTTATTTCATCGAATGACGGTCCTGCGTAGCTCGTTACAGAGCCCCTCCTTTTTAGTCGCCGATGCGCAAAGCAAGTCCATTCTCTCGTTGGATAGAGTATATATCCACGTAATACTGAACAACAAACTGCAGCCAAAAGAATAAATACTACCGAGAATCCTACTATTGGAAAACACGGTCATGAAATAAACAGTAGTCTAGGTAGAATCCGAGGGGTCTTGCAGCAGCAAATCTATTAGAAACTGATAAATGCACTCAGAGGCCTTCTGGCGTTTTTCCGATTACAGCAAATAGATCGAACTGACGACGGAGAATTGTCAATTGGCCGAAAGGATGCAGCCTGTGTACAAAGCGGGTAAACTCGCATTAAAATAAGAAGACAAAAATGGTCATAAATTATAGGAGAGAGTAGGCGGTATTTTTTACCTGCTTTCTACAAATGCAATTAATCATTATTTGAAGAAGTATTTAGGGTAAATACTCGCTTAGTACCGTTGGCGAATACCATAAACATAAATATAAGGGGTGAGTGAGGTTATATAATGACCTTAAAACCAATTCGGGGGCGGTTTAAGGTTATTAACACGCTTCGATTAGCTTCACCTATATGTTTGTGTATATGTATCATGTAACGGAATCTTTGAACGAGATTTTCACCCGCTTCAAAACACCAGATTCAATTGAAACTTTGCACACTTTTCAAGGACTGATGACAATACAATAATTTGACGTTGTCCTAATGTCCTCACCGGGATCATAAAATCATTGGCGCATTCGCCACAATATAGAATTTACTGAAAGTTATACATTCATTAAATCTCGGACCACACAGCACAAATTATAGTTTAAAAAACTTAAAAAAAACACTATTTAAAGGGAAACCGAACTAAAAGGTACAAAGAAAACTAAAAAAACAGCGCTTTTATAGCAACTAGAGCTAAAAAGTAAGAAATAAATTATTGTTTAAAAAAAACAAAAGAAAAACACGCTTTAAAGGAAAACCGAACTAAAAATTAAAAAAATTGTTTAACTCAATTTTAACTCAATACCGTAAAACTCGGGAATTCGGTAAATTCGCGAATTCGGTAAAACTCGGGAAATAATACTTGGCAGGTAACTTGATAATTCTCCAAATATTATATATTTGATAACACTGTAGAGAACTAGGCCACCTCCCACCATCTGAATCACTGGCAGTGTGTGAGGAACAGGTGGCAGATAGTGTTCTATAATAAAGACCTGCATATCACATGTAAAAAACGTTTCACAATAATTTAAACATTATGCACAAAATTGTCCCAATAATTTGGCTGTTTAACTTTCACCTGTAGAGCCGCTTGAGTGATGACATGATTTTAGTACATTAGCAAAAAGTTATATGTTTGGTTATGTCAACCAATTTTTTTAATTATTATTTTTTTTAAGTGTTCTTTTTTTACGATTTTTTTTAAAAGACGCCAATGCGGGGTTATTTGGGAACTATTTTTAATTCTTTTAAAACCCGTTCTAGGTAGCTAGTACCAACTTTTTAAAAGTTTTTTTGTGCAGAAATAATGCCTTTATTTCGTTTGTTTTTTTTACCAAAGAAATCATACTTTAATTTTTCCAAAAAATGTTTCTTTGTATTTCTTATATGCATTTTTTATATAAAGAATGCTTTAAATTGAAAACCATTGGGTATATTATTTTGTTAAAAGTTCAATTTGCTTCCCAAATAGACCCACAAGCAGTGTTAATCGATGAATGCATGTTTTAGAGGCAATTCCCAAATATCACCACCACATGGGGTTATTTGGGAAATACTAATAGAGATAGGGTTCACCTAGATGTTTCCAAAATCGATGGGAAAGCAAATATCGCTGCATGCACTTGGAATCTGCAACCAAAAAAGTTGAAAGAAACTCACAAAAAGTAACCCCGTTTAACTATAATTAAATGCTTTTACTAAGTTTAAAGTAAGAATAAAGTGAATGACAAAAATGATTTTATTGTAAAAAAGCGTTGGGTGCATAATATCAATGAAATATTTATAACAATTGACATCATGCATCCCACGCTTTTTCACAATAAAAATTTTTTTTTGTCAATCACTTTTTTCTTATTTTGAACTCAATAAAAAGCATTTAATTATATTGAGTTAAAATTGAGTAAAACATTATTTTTTACTTTTTAGTTCGGTTTCCCAATAAAGCATGTTTTTTAAGTATTTTTAAACTATAATTTATTTGAATATTATATTTAGTTGTGTGTGGTTCTCAATTGTTAATTGTAATAACCGTTATCACCTGTTCGTCTGAAGCATTGAACATTATCCCGGATAAAAGTCATTTAAAAAAATATGAATTTCGAGCAAGGCTTTAAAGAGTTCTTTCCAAAATATCGACATTAAAAAGTAAGTACATATTTGTACAAAGTAAACATTTAAAATGTAAGAAATCGATAAAACATCGAACTTCTGGTATTTTTTAGTATAGACAATAATTTTATTAGCCTACTTTTGGCTAGGGTCCCTGCTTTAGGTGCCTGCATTGCAGGACGCTGCTTGTCACAAGACATTACTCAGTAATGTCTGATGAGTAATGACTGACCGCTAGAGGGGTCTAGTTATCCCTCGCTTGCGCTCTACTGCTTGGTCTGCTTGACTGTTTTGATAGTTTTGGTCATTCATTAATTTCTCTACTCTACCTACGGTGTACTGATGAGAGCCAACAGCTCGAAACTAGTCTACACCTGGTGGAGGTATTGGCGAATGACCATGGCTATCTTATCAGATTTGCAGGTGTAATACAATACAGAAAGGAGTATTAGCTCTCTGAGTAGTTGTTACCTGTGAAATCCATTCAATAGAAAATTTACCAATGGTTGACTTTATAATTCTGTTTAATAGTCGACGATTACATATTCGCCGTTTCTGAAATTTTAGTAACCGATTAACCGACTAGTCAACTTAACCGATTTGACGCGATTAATCGATTAGTCGACTACTCCACGCCTAGGCAGGTCCGCGGGTGTTTCCGCAAGCTTAGGCTATCTATCTCTGGCTGTTATTTTCACACCGGTACACAAATACAAACATGATTTGTAGTATTTGTGATGTGAAATATGAAATAGTACCTACTGTTTGTAACATCGAAATATGAGAAAAAAAATTTCAAAGGATACCCAAAATTACCGCAATGGGAGATCGGGGCAGTGTAACTTTCTTACAGCAAGCTAAAATCGTCACTACATAGGCGCTTTCGCTTTCATTCAACAAGTTGTTAGGTTTTGATAGAATACTAATAACTAATCAATTTTTACATAAATATCAACAAAATAACGCACTAAATTAAAGAATATCTGTATTACTTCTATTCCAAGAATTATTGTTGACCCCACTTTACCACAAAACGTTAGATGGTATTAGGCAATTGAGGCATCCAAATGAATGCCAATGATGCCGATGTGACAAGGCCGAGAAACGTGTAAAATGGATCCGTAATATTTGGATGAGAAACATTCTTATTCTGCATCACATTCATCATCCAATTGTTTTATGTCATATCATAAAACAATTGGATGATGAAAGATATATAGTGTGATCAATATTTTGTTATACTACATGATAATGTCATAATGTGATGGGCGATGTATATAAAATCATTTGTTTTTCCTTAAATTCCTGGAAATCGGTTATACTTGACAACGCTTTTAAAAATGCGGTAGCACGTGTGAAGAGGCAGCGATATAATGAGGGTTCTTTGGTTTTTATGTCTCATATTTCGATGTTACAAACTATACCTACTGGTTTTATTAACTTTTAAAACTGCAAGGCAAGGTACACAAGGGCAAAGCATGCCGAGGAATGTGATTCAGTTAGGACTAGGTGTTTTGATAGGTCAACATTATTGCTTATGTTCGCCTCGTTCCACGCCTACTTTACCAAATTACTGAAGCCGAGATAAAAATTAATGTTTTTCTATTTTTTCTATTCGGGTTTGCACCGTGTAATTCGAAAGCTGCAACTTTTTTAGAGAACGACTTTAAATACCTCGGCGCTATATTTTGATACATGTCAAGGAAAAGGAATTTCACTCAGTGAAAACGTACCCAACAATCAATAGTGGCAGCGCGCCAAGAATATTATTTTTAGATAGATAAATACAATATAATTTAAACACTATTTGCGTTTATGTTTAAACTGATAAATACGCGGTAACCGTCCGGATACCATGACAGGGAAACGCTGACTTCAAGAAAATTGGCCATTAAAATTAGATACGGTTGATTTTATCGTCTTTGATTCATTATACGAGTTAATGCGTTTTGAATTATTGACTTCCCTTTGATAGGTATCTGAATTTAGCTTTAACGACACTGTCAAAAATTACAGTGGTAATGATTATTTCTATTTTATTTTAAGGGTAATTTAAATCTTGCTAGGTAGATACTAAAGCGATTGCCCCAAAATCTACAGTCCAAATAGCCTATAAAATCTAAAAGAATCATAGGATTTGTATTTATCCTAATAAGTTTGTATTGTAATAAGTTTCTTTAAAATAAGAAAATCTTTGTTCCAGCTCTGTTCTAATATACAAGTGACTGAACTACATAACCTTTATTGATATATTATGAATTTTCAGCTTTAGTAAATTCAGAGAAATTTTTCGGCTCTGGCTCTCAGACTCTTAGTAGCATGCGGCTACAGAAAATACCTGAACAAATGTCCAAAATATCACGGGGGAAAATAGGATCAGAAACAATGTCGGAAGTCCACAGACTATATCCGATATTGCGACGTCGCACTGTGTTCAGTGTTCAGTCGCACTGTGTGACCAAAATCGTGGCCAAAACCCCTAATTGTATTTTGATTTCGTTGAAAATCACAATCACAATTTGACACTTTTTTGAAAAATTTAATGTCGAATCTAAAATGGCCAAGTGTTTTCAACCAAAGTTTTTTGAAATCGCCATATAAGGGTTTTCAAGGTCGATGATTATGTACTTAATATATTTTATTGAAATAGGCGGGTCCAAAATGGCTGGTTTATTTGAGAGAACTTTGTTTCGTTCAGTTTCAAATCCTATATATATATATAGGGTTCTCGAGGTCGCTGGTACCGATTTTTTCAAAAAGCACAATGGTGTATCTAAAAAGGCAGACCATTATTATAGAACATTGTTCTTGTAGGCTGAATGCAATGTTTGGTGTTTTTTTTTGTCGCCGATTGCGAATTTCATATGTACCTATTAAAAAAAATGACAAAAAAAATAGGTAGCTTTTTCTGCAGGACTTTTAATCGAGTGTGTCAAGTATACGAAAGAATTGCCTCAGAAGATTTTTATTTATATTTAGCAATACATTTAGAAATTTTGAAGTACATCCGAATACAAGTCCCTTGTTCCGTCAAAGCATCCCGTTTTGTGTTAACACATGGGATGGTCTCAATAATTTTCGGGGCGTTTCCTCTGAATATATGACAACTTCAGGTTAACGATGGTCTTTTGTCCAAGCAATTTGCGAAAAGTTCTATTCACTATCATATGGAATCATATGAGAAAAGTATGCAAACCTTCACAAATTAGAGAGAGAACCACGTTTTTGCCTTACGCGTTCTACTAGCAAGTTTAGCAGCGTCACAGGAGCATATCTACAGGAATGTTTTTCACAAAAAAATAAAATTTTAATTAAACATTTTAATTATTTAAAATAAGATTTGATAGGACGCGTTTGAAAATACTCGGCTAGATCTAATTCGTCGAGCGAAAAGAAAAAAACATACAGGCAATTTCAATTATACCCCTAGAAACATACTCTAATTAGTCGCTAGTTATATTAAAGTATAATTAACCGTTTGGCTAGAATTCCCGCGGGTCTGTAAATAATAATTAAAATTGGAAATCGTAGTACACATATGCCTATAATTTGGTAGTTTCCTTTTTTAATAGCTAGTAATTGGCATCAATATTAAAGCAGTCGTTCACCAATGTAAGCGCGTTAGAGAGATTACTCAAATTAAATCCCTTTTAAATACGGCGAATAGACTCTTGTCTATCGAGCCACTCCAGACTTTTGTTATATTTCCTTTTTGTCAATGATGTGCTGTGTTGTCCTTACCAATATTACATTCAGCTCATTACATGCTGTTCCATCAAATTTACATCATAAATCAACAGAAACATATGCTAATACAACCGCATATGACGGTGCTGAATATAGGCGTAATCTATCAAATATATTGTTCAGTGTATAGAAAATCTAAACAGCGCGTCTGAGGTTATGCCATAAAATTATTTTATGTACGACTCACCTTAAAGTTGGTTTATGATGCGGTTTTGCGGCCATAAAGTACCTGTTTATAGTACTAGTAAAATAAAGTAACATTATTTTCCACACTGTCAAAATAAACATCAATTTATTTTGAAAATTATATGCATTGCAAATATTAATTAATAAACTAATACCGTAGCAACACTCTTTTGCTAATTGTTATAATAGTTTATGATGCTTACAACACAATTACTGTGAACAATTTTTTTCAATTTTATTTTGTTTTTTTGTTTTTTGGGGTGCTTTGCTAACTTCATATGAACTTAGCGAAGCACCCTCGAAGAAAACGGCTTTCAACATCATAAATCGAAATTTGACTTGTGCCATAATTTGCCACTAATTAGTTGTGGAAAAATAAATTTTGCCGTGTTATTGTTTTCTTGTTTTTTGGGGTGCTTCGCTTTTAACTTCATATGAACTTGAGGAAGCACCCTCGAAGAAAACGAATTACAACATCATAAATCGAAATTTGACTTGGGCCATATTTTGCCGCTAATTAGCCTCTGAAAAAATTAATTTGTTGTGTTTATTTTTTTTCGAATATATTCTGCAAAGTATTCTAATTTTCTAATGGGGATAAATTTTGAAATATAATTTTTTCTAATTAATATGCTTCATAATCTTTAAGCGACATTAGCGAAGCACCCAAAAAAACAAAAAAAAACGGCAAAATTAATTTTTTCACTACTAATTAGCGGCTAATGAGCGGATAATTATGGCCCGAGTTAAATTTCGATTAATGTTGTTAAAAGTCGTTTTCTTCGAGGGTGCTTCCCTAAGTTCATATCAAGTTAGCAAAGCATCCCAAAAAAAAAAATAAACAAGGAAAAATTAATTTTTTCACAACAATAGCGGCTAATTAGCGGCAAATTATGGCCCAAGACAAATTTCGATTTATGATGTTGATAGCCGTTTTCTTCGAGGATGCTTAGCTAAGTTCATATGGATTTAGCGAAGCACCCAAAAAAGCAAAAACAAAAAACATGGTAAAATCAATTTTTCCACAAATAATTAGCGGTAAATTAGCGGCAAATTATGGCACAAGTCAAATTTCGATTTATGATGTTGAAAGCCGGTTTCTTCGAGGGTGCTTCCCTAAGTTCATATGAAGTTAATAAGCACCCCAAAAAACAAAAAAACAAAAAAACAAAAACACGGCAAAATTAATTTTTTCACAACTAATTAGCGGCAAATTACTCACACAGTAGTTTTGATTTTGGCTTACTGTTTGGGATACTGTTTGTAAAAAAAATTGTTTGACAAAAAATAGAAAAAAAAATATGTGGTATCTCAAGGAGGCAGTGAAACGTCAAATCAAATTAAATGAAATACTTTTAAAAGTTCAGGAACCAATCATTCATAATGGTAAATGCAGTATCTATATGTTAACTGTGAAAACTATCAGTGTGCTTCTCATAAAACGTTATTGTTTTCTAATCTAAAACGCAGTTTCCTCATATTGATAACAAAAAGCGCAGTAAAATTAAAATATCTCCTTTACGAAACTCGGCCATGAGGAATGTGAAAACTATGCGGAGTTCGATCTTCGTGGGCACAAAAAAGAAAATATGTAAGTAACCAGAATATGACGTGCATATAAAGGTGGGAAATTCAAGAATATACAGATCAAACGCAGAAGCTAATTTCAACAGTGATGAAGTTTGTTTCTCCGCCGACTTGCAATAAGTGATGGTGTTACCACGACTAGATCAATATAAAATTGCCATCTTTGCCCCTAGAAATATCGTGTTCAATGAATCTTTTGTTCCCATAGGAAAAAATCAGAAGAACTTGAAACCATTTGCCGCTCTTTGGCATAAAGGGATAGCGTGTAGAAGAAAGGAAGATCTCATCAATGCTTTCTTCTCATTCTTTTTAGATAATATGGCTACTAAGAATATAACTAGGGGTGGATAAAATTATTATTTTGCGCATTCATATATCACATACCTCGCAATAAATAAACTTGTATATTTTAAATGAATAAGACTGGAACTCGCATTATAATAAATGGTTGTGCAAAATATATTAAATTTTTGCGCATTAAAATTGCCTAATTTTGTCAATTCGCCCCAAATAAAAATTAAGCATTTTTTAGCTTCCTTGTATTTGTAGTCAATTCCTTCGAAATTGTGACAGAAAAAAACAATCAAATATTTTGAACCCGGATATTCCTATATGAGTACCAACAGTTTCCACCACCAGGTGGAACTTTCTATGAAGCACAAATGTAGTATATGTGATTTCAGACATTTCTAAGATGCTATGCAGGCAGTAAACTCTGGAAAAGTTATCTCTAGAAATGATACCAAATAATTTCTACCATTGGATAGACAATACGTCACAAGTAAAAATAAAGGAAACCACGTCACTATGTTTCTGAAAAGACGTGTCGTCGTGTAAACCGTGGAAAATACTCTTTATCTTACATTACGATTAACCCGGTCAAAATAGTTCAAAAAATATTATAATTGAAATGAACCATTATAATAGAAATGTGAAAAATACCAAAGTCAAAGTTCTGAAATATGGGTTTTTTGCATTTTTCAGCAAAAGTTTTATCAAAACCGGTTAGACAAAAATTGTAGATCATGCAATTATGTATAAACATTGTTCTCACATTTTTCCCCTAAGAGTCCCTAAGAGTCTAAGATACAGCGATTCAAAAAGTCGAAAAAGTTTTGTTGTCCATAATTATATACGAGTATGCCGCCTATATACATTATTGGTCCCGTAATATAAGTAAAAATATTGGTCTATTGGTCTATAGGTCTATAGAGTCTTACCCCTCCTGAAAACAGTTGAAACAACAGTTTCTAAATTGTTTGAAAAGCAAGATTTAGTTAATTATGCTAAAGTTTTTAAAGACAGTAACTCTATTCTACAAGCTGTAATCACCGATGGAATTCTCTTCCTTCTTTCTGTAGATATATGAAACTCAAAAAAAATACCTGCTTAGCTAAATTCCGATACTTATCTTTTGTAAACAATACTGGTAACAATAAATGGGTGCAATTAGCTTGTGTTCCCCCAACCTCTTCTTCTGCTCATCATCTATTTCGGGTATATTAGTTCAAGTTTCAAGTGAAAGTTCAAGTGTGGCTTGGTAATCAACTGGACTGGGGTTGGAAGTTAATTGACAATACATTGGAACCAATTCAGTCTTTACTCCCATTTACCTGCACTGGAAAAACTCCTCAATACATTTTTTTGCAATTGAAAAAATGGTTGTAGTGCTAAGTGCAGCTGCAAAAAAGTTGGATTATTTTGTTCATTAGCATATACCAGTTATCGAGGCCAGTCGTGCTTCAATGTTGAATCACCTTCAGAAGAGGATTCTTACAATACCATCCAGCATCCAGCAGGAAGAAGGAGGAGGAAGAGGATACGAAGAAGTACCATTAGATATTTATCAATCAGACGAATAGTTTGTTCATAATTCACACTGCTTTAATTTCAAATAGTATAGCATTTTCAACTCCCGACCCATTTTAATGATAAAACTTACCGTTTGGCTGAAAAATGCAAAACACTCATATTTACGAATTTTGACCTTGAATAATTTTTTTTGCAGATGTGGAATAGATGGGGAGTTTTTGACATTTCATTTATAATGGTGTTTCCAACATTCCTACCAACTTTCAGCTCTGTGCGAATGATTGTAACCTTGAATGTCTATTTTGATCGGGCTAGATATGGCTAAAATCCTATACGTACATAATTGGGTTTAATTAACTTGGCCTATTTATTGATCTCATTATATTTCCCATAAACTATTGTGAATAAAGGCCTACATTATGTACCTACTTATTACATAAATATATTACAGTTCCCCTTTTCATCCTGAGAGTTATAGCCGCACTAAGTCACAGCATCTCAACAGAACTGTTCGTCGTATTGCATCCAAACACAACACCTTTTTTGGTGCACTCATCTGTCCTAATAAGAGACCCTGTTCTAGTTAGAAAACCTGCTGGAGACGTTGATGGCTTCATGCCATTCGAAACTTAATGGACGATGTTTATAAAAAACAAGGGGAATATGGCGTTAAACGCCATATTTTCATCATACAAATCTTGGTGACAGCTAGACATCTTACTTTTTGTTAAATCAAACATTTACTTGATATTTATCTCGCGTATATGATAAATACGAATGCCCTTACCGTGATATAACCGTCAGAATTAATTAGAAGTTTCAGGAGCTACCTAGGTGTATACATTTTAATATAGACTCTAAAAGTTTTTTAAGCGAAGGGTGAAAATGGAAATAGGATTTCACTTCCCTTATATAGGAGCTTGCTAAATAATTAAAATATGTACATAGTTTGCTTGACGAAAGGAAGGGGCTTCATTTAATTTAACGCTTGTAATTTCGTTGTGAGGTTTACAAAAAATATATTTAGAGTAACTCTATACTAGTTATATATCTACAGTACACCTCTTAAATATAAGAAATATAACAGGACAGCCGACATTCTATCAGTTGTGTTTGCGCATATGTTCGTTCAAGTGCATATCCACGTTCACCCGATCGGCATATCTAAAAATAAGTAATATTCTATTATCGTTTAATATTACAGTGACTAACTAGAGTTGTGAACATGCAAGTGTGATTGTTAGTGTATTTTTCATAATTGAACAAACACCAAATTAATATAAATACGTAGTACGGTCCTGTACTCGACCGTGTTAGCGCGTGTGGAGGAAACTTAAAAGGATTTTTTTATTTCTTATGTATATCCGATATACTTGTATGCAAGTTGCAAGATCAGCAGGATGAAAATATTTACTTATTGCCCTCCTTACTGATTGCAGAGGTGTCTGTGTTCAGTTCACTAAACAAGTTCAAGTCAATAATTTTCGAAAATTGTTTGACAGAAGAAACGCATTATAGAGAAGAAGTTTTCGATCGTCATTCAATGCGGGATGCGAACCAATGGAAGTCTCAATAGAATCACTTTTAAGTCAGACGTTGGGCACCAGCATGTGAAGTGTTTTTCGATAGTAGAGATGCCTATAATGCTGATGGTCAATGAAACTTTAGTTTTCTGGAGACGCAACAAAAGCATGTACCCTGAAATTGATATAATCAAGAAGAAATTCTAGGAGCCCTACGTCGGGCGCCAGAAAGTGGAGGCGCTCCGGGAGAAACGACGCAAACTTTTGCCTTTATTGTCTTAGCAGCAGATTCACATAGATAATTTCACTAGATTTGAATAGTACCCGATATTTTTCTATGCTACAGAACTTAATGATTCAGCCAATATAAATGATAGGCATGATCGAAGCGTTTTAGAGAAGAAGCTTTTGAGAATCACTACTTAGTTTTCACACACGTTGAGCGTCAAGCTATTGCTTCTGCTGAATTGTGGTAATCTATTTCCTTTAGAAGAACCTTTTTTACAGGGCTAAACGAGGCTCTAGTTTAGTTAGTACTTAACACAGCTTCATATGCAGCATAATTTAAACTACTTTACTAGTTTCGAGATCCACGTTGGGCGCCAAGTATGGAGAGGCTTGGGCTAGATTTTTATCTTAATGGCTAATTTCATAGATATTCCGTGAAAATTATCAGGGGGAGTTTGCAAAAGTACCATTTTAATTGTTTAGGGAATACATGAAAATCACAAGTTAATTCATTATTTTAATAGACAGTGCATTTTACTCTCACGATCCGTATGGGTATTGTAGAAATTACGTAAAGATAAATCTCTTAAAGTCACACGTTGGGCACCAGAATATGAAGGATGTTGCGGCGAAATTTTGATACATCTAACAATCCCGAGGTAATCGATTTGTTATCGGACAGTCTGCCATTTCCATAGCCCATAAATTGTCCAGCATCATAACGGACCAGCTATTAGGGCCTATATTCCAATTACATACTAATAAATAAAACTTTGGCGAGCCGCCGTACTACCAATAAAACTGTCAGAGAAAGATCAAATGCTCCAATAAAAAAGGAATTACTGTCACACATCCGCAGTTTTATAAACTATGACATTTATTATGAGACAAAACGCCACGGAAAAGTAATCCGCAAAATTGTGTTTCAGCCGGAAAATAGAAACATCCCGGTCTTGTGTGCGAATAAGTCTAATGCGGGTCAGCTCTGCTGTTGCGGTCAGAATCTGCCCATCTCAAAGCCCTAATAATCCTAAGAGGACGGCGGCGTATAAGCCCCGTTCCCCTATCTGAGAAGTCGTAAGTACTCTACAAACAATCGGATATGCACTTGCACTGATTGCTTTGAATACTAAATGGCCAAAACTGTACACGGTGGCTCGTTATACTACGGGAAAAGAGTTGACGTCGAACCGACACAATTTTCCTGGACACGCACGTAATTACAAATATTATATCACAAATTGCATTTCTATTTCTTTGTACCTATCACCCAAGATCCTATCACCTACCAACATTATTTAAATATACTAAGCACGTCGACTTATGTTTTGTCTTATTATTGCCACCCTGTTTATCTAAATATTGATCAGACAGATTATAAGAGCTGAGCTTGTCCAATCTGAAGTGTACACAAATTAGAATTACGAGAAACGACATGGGGAAGGTTTTAGCCAACTCCTGTCACCTAGAACTCAGGTGCATAATACATAATTTAGCAGCTTAGGTTCCACTTGCATATATTACAGAGTAACGTTCTGTTTAAATACAAATTGTTCGTCGTTTGTTAGCTTTGGAGTAATTCCAAAGGATGGGATTTGCTTAAAGGAGTTTAGGATGTAGAAATATCGCAACACTTTTTTTTTAAGTCAATGTCCATTTCACAAAAATGCGGAAACAGCTAATCTAATGATTTTAGTGTCGCTTAATTTGATTTACATCACCAGCATTTGATTTATGACTTCTAATGTATTTAAATAGCACTTATATTTCTTTTTTCATATAGTACTTTTAAATCACCTTCAAGAAACCGATACTTCATATTTTTATCCTTAATAGTAATAATTTAGTATAATTTAATTTATCTTTGAATAAAATGTAGCTTTGATAGTTTTTGCAAGGGGAAACATTAGAACAGGCATTTGCTATTATATTGTTTCCTAGGTTCATCATGTCACTATTCGTAACAACATTGTAATATTTTGTTAAAGTTAGTTAGTGTTGAAGTATTTCAAAAAAGAAAAACTCCATCAGTAAAGCTTCAAACCAAATCAGTGCATGAGACACTGTTACCTAGGGTCACCTCTGATATGGAACCTGGTTCTTGACAGCCTCCTAAATCACCTCAACATGGAAGGATTTTACACGATTGCATACGCAGATGACTCAACCATACTGCGTAATGGAAAATTCGAAGGAGTACATAATGCAGATGGCCTTAAGAATAATTGAAAATTGGTATGAAGAGCATTCCCTATTCATCAACCCATCAACCCCAGAAAGACGGAAATGGTTCTCTTCTCAAGGAAGAGGAAACAGGAGCAAATGAGAGCACCCGTTCTCCTAAACACAGCATTAAATTTTGCACAGCCGCAGGTGAAGTACCTGGGTGTAGTAACCTTTGATGCTTAACTAAATTGGAATCTTCACCTTGAAAGAAGGATTGAAAAGGCCTAGCGAAAAAAGGCCAAACTAGATGTCGTCTATGGACCGAGGCTGTCAAAAGTCAAAACAATACCCCTTTTACAAGCGTGTGCAGATGGTATTTTGCCTAGACCTGTCTTTGAGAAACCTTACGCCATACAACCTAATGGTGAAGATGAGACGGCCGTGGAACGTGTAAACTATGTCTTCACAGACAGATCAAAGATGACTCAGAGGCTACCGCCGAAGACCGCCAGATTTAATCCCAACGAATTTCTTTCTGTAGAGTTGTTTAAAAACAGTTAAAGATCTAAATGTATATAAAATTAATCACTAAATAAACAATTTTTATATATTCATCGGTAAGAATTCGATCAAAAAAGTAGAAATATGTCCAAATGGTAATTTCAAATGACAGCTTATGTCACATGTAAGGCCACCTGACAATGCAAAAATATAATACCTTAAACAAATAGAGAAATATATAAATTCAAAAATCATTGCAATGTAACAATAATATTAAGTATTTATAATAATTAAAATGTGATATAGATATTTTAAAAACAAAGTGAAAGTGCATAAATAAAAACTTCTTAAGTGAATAAAATCAAGTGAACAAATAAACAGGAAACAAGTATGCATTTCCTGGTTACCAGGAACTAAAACAAGTGACAAAAAACAATTTATTGCTAAGCAACGGATTGGTTTCAATAACTCAGCATGTAACTTGGTATTCTCCATTTTTTTTATCGCAAAAAGGTAGATTAAATAAGAAAAAAAGGATATATCTACTCACAAGAACATCTACGAGGACTTGGTACATGTGCAGCGAGGAGACGAGGTTCCATATCGCCGTAAGGAGTTTTATGAGTCAGCAGATATCAAGAATTCAGAGGGATAATGTGCAAGCAGTCCATAGTTTTCAACCCCAGCGACGAATCAAGACCTACAATAACATCGCAATGCTAAAAATGTACAGCTTACAACATATATCTTATCAGAAATAAAAGGCTAGCTAATTAAAAAGTACTTGAATCATAGTAAAACTATATATCAATGAATAATACATATATAAAGTTTACTTACCAATATTGAGCTCCAATACTGATAAAATCTTTGAAAACTTATAATAAACGCACATAATAGATATGCAATTCCATTTAATCTTAAGTTAGGAAATAAAAATCTAAATAGTTCAATATTATCGACTTTAACACGTAATTTAGTTTTAAAGCATTTTCCTGCAATTATTTCTTTCTTTAAACATATAAGAATCTACGATACACTTAACAACTTAAGGTTTGAGGCTTAGATACGATCCAGAAACCTTAATAAGAAAATAGATAGATAGAAAATAAGAAGATAGGTAGTTGAAGGTAATTGATTTATTAAAAGGTTATAAATAAAATTTGTTAAATTTGGGTAAGTTGTATGTATTATTTTTGTTGTGAATACATATTTTCTGCCGTTTTGCCCCAAAGAACCGACTTCTGTGAAAAAGAGCATAGCGATGGTGAAGGCAGCTAAAGCCATAATCAGGTGTAATGAGCAAACAAAGTAGGTACAATATCGTAAATATATAACTTCACATAAATATTAAATTCAAATAGTACTAAAAAATTAAATTAAAACCTTATAATAAACTAAATTAATAAAGCTATATAAAAAAATATACATAGGAAAATATATATCTAAAATGGCTTCCAAACGGGGGGGCTTTATAAAAAACTATTTTAATACTTTATAAACTATTTTAATGTTGACGTCGACCTGAGCGTCGAGCTAATTATTCACTGCAAAGGAACATTAAAGTACAATAGACACCACTAATAGAAAATGATGTATCCACTTATAATAATAAATATTTTATTAGCCATATAGTTCATTTTATGTTTTTAATCGATGCTATAATACAGTGCTATTAAGTGCATTTGGTTTTACACTGATATATACTTTCTGAATTAGTGATGATAATATCTGTCACTTTCTGCGACCAATTTATACCGATATCATGGGGAAAAATCCTTGCTATCAAGTCTTGGGCCATAAAGTGTCAGTTATTTAATAGTGTTAACCTTAACTACGAGTAGACGTATAAAATGAATGCCGTAGCTCAGTTTCCACTAACGGTGGAGTCAGGTTGTAAGGATAAATCCCACATATATAACACGCGAGATATATTAAATGGATGATGTGGTTTTGGAAATGCCAGCTATTAATGTTACTATGGGTACTCAAGCAAACTACTAACAGAATAGCTAAAATTGAGCAGTAATCTTAGACTATGTTCTTTCTGTTTCGTTTTTATCGTTGTTTTTATTGGGTACATCAATCCTTTATTAGACCGAGAGCAGAAAACTACAATCTGAAAAGCTCAACAGCTAAAAGTATTATTAATTTTTTAGGTCCAAAGAAGAAGAATAATTTGCTCATAATATACACTCCCAGACAAAATTATACACCACCAAAAAAGCCAAAAGTTTACTATTTTTGTTCAAACCATTTGTCTGATTTGTTTTATTGTTTTTTATATGATAGGGTTTATCTTCAAGAAACTTAGTGTACTCTTTCTTAGAGATATATATGTCTTGGTGGTGTAATTTTGTCGAGTAGTGTACCTAGTTTAATTAATTTTGAATCTTTTTGTTATGGCCGAGAAATCCATAATAAATATAAGATGACTAGATGTTCAGTGGATTTTTTGTAGTACATTATATCCAATACTCTTATTTTCATCCGGTTTCAATGTCAAATCCTGTCAATACCTCGCAACCGAGTCAGCAAATAATGCCTGGTCATACGCGAGTTTGTTGTCCCTTACTCTGTATAACAACCTGTTTGAGTTCGATTCCTTTAGGGTCACAAAAACTCCAGCCTGCAATTTGTACATAAACTCATCTAAGTATACTATATTATCAGCGTCAGTTTTCTAGCGATCTTCCGTGGTCCCGACAAAGACCCAGCGTCTTCTAATCCACCGTGAAACCCACATAATTGATGATGAATAATCACTTACTGCCACAGATTAGACATGCGTTGTATTTTAATAAGTTGCGCAATACAGCTAATAATTGTTGTGTTGTTATTCATGAAAAAGCTGTCTGGAAATAAACCGAACTTTTATGTCTAAAAATGTCCACGAAATAAATCTTTGAAGGCGTGTAACTACGCTCTGATAATTCGGTAGCTTTGAGGTGTGGCATTTGAGCGAGCTATCGATCACTTGTTTTGAATTTTTTATATGGAATTATTAACACCGAAGGTCATGCACTACTTCGGTCGCATAATCATTGTATAATAGTTTGGGCACGCCGATTAAAAATTTGTAAATAATAATAAGCTATTGTATTACACGCGTCCTTTGTTTATAATAGCAGACTCTCGATTAGGACCTATCTTTTCAATTATTGTAGTGATCGATACAAAAAAAATGTTTATTTTTTGACGTTTTTGAAACATAATTTAAGTCATTTATGTACGTTCAGGCCAATCAAAATATTATATTGCCATGAGAATAATTTGAAGTATTTTGTGCGGAACTTTCCCCTAAACAACTCAAGGCTCGCAACCCATCAACGCTACTCACTATGCGTTGATGCGTTGATGAGTCGCCGTCGCGTCGGTATGATTCATTGATGCACGGATCTGCATAGTGTGTACGATGTAGTAAGGGACAATAAACTCGCGTATGGCGAGGCATTATTTGCTGTCACTGTTATGATGCCATCGACAGCAAACATGTGCGAAAGCGGCCATAAATGCGCCGCTTTCTATGTGATTTGGTAGATCATTTACATAAAATATAAAGAGTAAGGGCCCAAGTACCGACCCTTGCGGTACCTCTAAGGATACATCACATTTTTTTGAGAAGTGATTTCCAAAACTTATTTTAATGTTTATTAAGTAGGAATGAATCCAGTTCAATATATTACCACTATAGCAAGTACAAAACGTTTTGAGACTATATATAGTCAATATCCAAGGTAACCCTTGGATATATTTAATTGCGAAACTACCACATATTTGCCTTTGTCAATATTAGAGTAGATCGCGTCTAGCAAGTGAACACTGGCATGGCAGTCTTTACCTATTTACCTCTAAAACCACGTTGACATAATGTCAACATTTTGTATTTTCAAGAAATACCGATAATTGGTCATATATCACTGGTTTCCATGACCTTAGAGTATGCTGCTAACGTTATTACTTAGTCTACAATTTTCTGTAGGGTCATAGGGTATGTTTTCTATAGGGGTAATTTTCGATGGGATTATAAAGGGGTTTTTAATACAGGAACCACGTAAGATATTTTTAGGATATTTGGAAAAGAACCACCCTCAATCGAGTCATTTATGAGATTTAATGTAAGAAGAATACAGACTTCCGTTGAGGTCCGTCGCTTCCAAATGAATTTTTATTTTTAAGTTTATTAAATATTTTTATTAAATCTAGCTCAGTTACAGATGTAAAAAATAAAGCATTGTTACGCCACTGGGTTCATATAAAAAGTGGTACTGTCCAGAATCAAAATACACTTTATCAGCTTCCAAACTCAACAAGTCACAACTGTTTACAATGATAAATCACTATCGCAAACTGATTAACGAATTACTGGTTTATTTTAACGAATTACCGTTTTACTAACGTTTAAGAACGTTTAAGAACTAAAACAGACTGGTGTAATGTTCGGCTGACCCTTATATACTAGTTCCATGGTTCTAGAAACCTCTGGTAGCTTCTCGATTATTTCATTCCATTCTAGATTGTTCTCAATTATTCTACAGGGGGTAGTCCACATGTTCTTATACTGCAACGTATTCTAAATGGGGCCAGGGGCGTATCTCGTTTATTTAAAGTCCTAGAGGGTTGAGACTTCGCCCTCGGGGGTTGTATCTGGCACACTCAAATGCGACGTTGCCACATCGTCGGATGTAGTGTTGCTAAATTGTGCAGATTTTCCCTAGATATAGGGAATTTTCAGTATTTCGTACACACTCGTTTTCTGTCTATTTCGTAACAGTATTTGGGGGCAGGTCTGTGAATCCCGGTTCCGGCTGTGCCGTCGTGCCTAATTCGAAAAAATATTGAAATTACAAAACAGTCATCAGTAGCGTACCTTTTTTTTTGTTAATAATATTCGCTAATATGCCAGCCCAGACGCCACTGGACTAAATAATTCAAATTTGATTAATAAATTAGCCCTTTACTACTACAAATAGCACCTCCAAATTTTATCAAAATTGGGTAGAGGATATATAAAAATATTTAAGAATAACCGATTTAAAAAAAAATTAACACCCTGTATCTTGAAAACTAAGCATTTCCTGACCCATATCTATATTGACTTTTAATATTAAAATCATCCAAATAATAAGCCTAATAAAGTTTGGCCTCATACTTAATTAACACCCTGTATAGTAGTGATAATTTACTTTTATTGCTAAAAGAGATAAGAAAGAGTTATTATATATGAAGTGTGTGTATATATTAAGGATATATTAAGTGCGATTTAAGTGTGTAATAATTAGAGTATTGGTATATAAGCAAACATAAAATTAGTTTTAAAAGTTACCTTAAAATACCGTCCTGATCCCAATCAGCTCCGATTCAATATATTTTAAAAACCAGAACACGGTGAAAAAAACTGTTTCTTGTTTATAGTAATAAGATTGCCTATATTGCTAAAAGACAATTTTTTTGCTAATTCTTGAATTTTTGGCGACTCTAATAAAACAGATTTGTTGCCCCTGATAGTAAAGTGAATTTTTTGAAAAAATAGCAGGTAAGTTTTTATTGTTGAATGTAATTATCAGAAAACATCAATTTGTTGTATTGTACTTAGCAATAGCAAATTGGTATCCATTAAAAAAATTTAATTTTATAGGAACTTTGTTATTGTTTTTATATTGTTACCCAAATAACATAATATAAAGCAGTTTTACATTGATCATTAGTAAACCCTGTATTTGAATAAACGAAATAATTCACATTGATATTGTAATATAATTGTTTTATTAGAGCTACGAAACGCGACTATAAAATAATTTTATAATATATTTATAAGATATATAACAATTTTATTTTATAGGCTTGACTTTTGCATTTGTTCCTTTGTGTTGCTCATAGAAACGTTTCCACGATAAATTTATAAAACACTTCATCTTTAACAATACAATAATGTTCATCCCGCCTCTAATAAAATTGATTAGTATTTTGGAAGTAATAATAAAATACGAATAAAATAAAATAGTAATATTTTTGCCTATTTAATATTTTGCCTATTGAATATTTTGTTTATGTAATTGTTTCTTATTATACGATAATTTAGCGTTTTGGTAGCTTGTGTTAGCTCAATTCAATCCTGAATATCTTGTGTAACCCAGCTTTTGTGATCATTCTTTTCTTTCCAATTAAAATGAGGACTCATTTTAATTATTTACAAGGAAATTATGTATATAAGTTACTGAAGTTATATAAATTACTGAATTCTGTATTTATTAATTCATTTATATTATTAATTCTGTGTTAATGGATGCAATCATTTTCAATGCGTATTTGATTCCTTCAAAGTTGAAATAAATTATACAAATGTGCCTCTGTCTATCTGTCCATAATTGGGTGTAAATATTCATAAGTAAGTAATTGAAAATTCGTCGACGAACGTTTCCACGGCCGGAATCTATTAGATGATGGTTACCCGGGTAGTGCCACGTTACCATAAGATTAATCTGATAAGACCGAAGGGGGGCAACTATGATTAGGAGAGATGGGAATAAATAAAATCTAAATAATAGTACCTGAGCCGTATCAAATTTATAAACCACAAGCCACGACAATTTGTAAACCAATTTCTGACATGGTTATTCAACATTAAAATTCATGTACCTCGCCCTCTCATGCATATAATCTCCCTTGTTGTATTAATGTAATGCTGCTTGTTTTTCAAGTATTCAAATATATGCAATAGACGAGCAAAATTTCATAGGTTTACCAAAGAAGTGCGTCAGTACAGGTTAAATTTACACATCTAAATTTTAAATAAAATTAAATCGTTGGCACAAGATCATATTTCAAGAAATACAAGCGTCTGTGACACGCGGAACAAATGTTGTTTTTCAATAAGTATGTGTTTCATAACTCGACGAACATGAAAATAAAAAGTTCGTATATTTCGTGAAGGATCATATTCAATTCAATTCAAAATATTTATTTTTAAATTAGTAAAACAATAAGCACATCTCGGATGATCCCAAGCCCAGGTCCAACAAAACATCCATGGCCGCGGCAACTGAGACGCTGGGCGCCGGTGAGGGTCCGGGACGTAAAGAAAAATTAGTTAAGTAGGTTAAGGCTGAATTTATAGTTTCGATAACATAAGCTTTAACGATAAGCCGGAACAAAAATAAACACAAAGAAATACTAAGAACCATTTATAGTACGCGGTAAGACTTAAGCCGTAAGCTATAGTCGATAAGATTTGGTTAATTTTTATTTCTTACCGATATCCTTACCGAATCGGGTGTACTCGGGAAAAAATCGGCAAACATCGTGAGAATATCGAGATTTTGTTGTCGGTGGCACAGAGAAATATGTCACAGAGAAACGATTTCTGTGAATGCAAACCATAGATCAAATATGCAAACTGCAAAAATCTTACCTAAAATCCTACATTAAATATAATTAAAGTTGTGACAACTGAAAATATGGGATTAGTGCGCATGCGTAATCTCTTACGGAAAAGGAACTATAAATGGTCTGATGACATAAAGATTGCTTATCGCTTATAGCTTACGGCTTAAGTTTTATGTTATCGAAACTATAAATTCAGCTTAACAGCTCCTTACGCCAAGGGGCGTATCATATGTAATTGTTAAATAACGCAAATAGTAAAATAGACGTTTGTGAATATTTTAAGACCTCAAACACTCAAATCGACTACGAGGTTCCGTAGATATACTTCATAACATAAAACCGTTTTATTATAGCTTCGCTGTCAAAAAAACCCGGAGCGAGGTAGCGAGTCTACCGAAGAAATAAAACTTCTGCTACTTTTTATCCAATTTTAATTATTAAAAAATCGAATTATAACTATAAGATCAGGTGTTATGAGGCAAAATAAACATAATTTAATTTTTATCGAAATTGTAGGCTACTCACCAAACTTTGGGAAGTTCTTTCCGCTGGAAGTTTTTTTTATTGATAAAATAACGAAAATATTGAAAAAGTAAAAGCCAAAATGTCAAGTTCGATTTTAAAAAATCAGGAATTTTTTTTTGTATTTTATCAAGAGATCTTTATTAATAGAATATTTAGAATAAAAATGCTGCTACTTTTGATGCTGAATTCAAATTTCACAGGAAACATAATACACCTTAAACCATTGACAAAAATTATTCACTTTCACATTAAAATTAAATTTATTTCGACACAAACAGTAACTTGAAAATAGTAACTCATACTCATTTATTTTACATGTTATTGTAATGTTGTAAACCGTAAAAAGAAGAAAGTGAACAAATATGAAATTAAATGGTACATAACTTGCCTCAATATGACCTCCATTGTTCAAAATAATTGCATTAAGACGACGGCGCCAACTTAAAATTGAATTCCTTATCAATTTCTGAAGTTTTCATAGCATTCAATGATTTTAATTTTTAGAATTATTGAATTGGGCCCCATTTTCATAAACTTTCTATGTTAGATTACCCGATAAAAAGTAATCACGGGGATTTGCGTCAGGACTATTTGGAGGCCACTCATTCGGTGCAATAAAATTATTGTAATTTATTGCATTTTGTATAACTGTGGCTAAAGCAGTGTGCTGGAACTCCATCCTTAAATTTATCGAAATTAAATTAAAAAAAATAATTATAACTTTTGTTTTTATCTTTACCTGCATGAATGAGAAATGCGGAGAACAGCCTCCATTTGGGGAAATATTCGCTGTAATATCAGTTCACACTACAATTCAGAATTTAATCGTATTCCTTGCTCTAAAAAAATAAGAGGCAACTTACGGTTTCCACATATGTCAACAAATACCATCACAGAGGGAGGATTTCTTTGAATCTTCTTGGTTAGACGTCCTTGCGGAATAGAGGTTTTTATTGTATTTCTATTAACGAAAAGCCTATCGTTTTGACTATTTCTTGGAGGTGAATATGTTTTCATCTGTAAACCATATGCTAAAGATCTCTTCATGGTGTCTAAATCTATTAAATTTTGACATCTTTCTAGCCTTCCTAGTCGTTTTGATTCAATTTTATACCGTAGCAACGTCTAAGCGGCTTTAACAATAAATCTTTTTTGCAAATTCTCACTACGAAAGATCTGGAAATTCCTGTTTGTCGGCTTGTTTGCCTAATACTTTTGCTTGTATCAGGAGCTTCTTCCTGGCGGCAGACTAATACTTCAACCATTTTCCCATTAAGACAATTTAATTTAAGATTTATTGTTACTGTTCTTGTGACTTCGTACTGTTGGCTGAGTTTGCGTACCCATTAAATACCACAGTACCACTCACAGTTTCAGGCATAATGGTGATATTTTTCACATACGGCAAAAATATTTTTAAAACATTTTTGAACATAAATGTAAATATTTAAAATGTTTTGATCGAAAAACATCCGCTATATGGATAAAAAAATGTTCGAAAAACATTACGAGTTCTATGGGAACGAATGTTTGATGTCAAATGTGAGGTAAGAATCCTATCTTCGAAAATTTTCACTTTTCCGGTGCGTGTGGCTCAAAAACGGTTGCCATTTCAAAAAAGTATACAGAACAACGTTTGTAGAGAATTTCAAGAGATCAGAATTTTTCTGTACGACGCCTCGTTTTCGACATATTAGCGAAAAACCCAAAAATTAATCCTCTTTGTGCCCCGCTCCCCTTCGGCTCACCTCCTAGACGTCAGGACTTTTGTATGTTTGTTCACTCCCTAAACACCCTGAAAAAGTTTATGAAGGAATCGCTTATGTCCCTGCTCACGCATTCTATCACCACTTTTTGTGCCATTCGTTAACTGAACTAGAAACAGAACTAAAAAGTAAAATATAATGTTTAACTATTAAGATTTTGTAAAAACGGGGTGTATGATATAATTGAAATATTCATAGCAATTGATCATGCACCTCACGCCTTTTTACAAAATCTTAATCGTTAAACATTATTTTTTACTTTCATTTATTTAATTTCATGGTATTTTATTACCCTTTTAAGATCTTTATTTGTAAATTTAACAACGAAATGGTTAAAAATTTCCGTGGCTAATCGAACTAGTTTTACGAAAGCTAAACCACCTTCAAATAAAAAATACATTAAATACCCGACTCTGGGAAGAGTATCATACAAAATGTAAATTTTATAATTTATCACCAGTTTGATGGTTTGTTTTTATATTTCGATTTCAGTTTAAACCCATTCAGCGACACACTTCACCGTGGTTGTTCATATCTCTACCATTTTCGGCAGGATTATGTGCTAGCGGTGAGTACGAAGCTGAGCGAAGCCTACGTATCTGAAGGCATTCCCTGCATGAAATTCATTAAATATTAAGCCACTTTCACTACTTTCCGTTTAACCTGGAATGGGCCATTATTTTCGGTTAAAGCGTATAAAAAGGCCGAACGCCGGTATAAAAAAGCACACCTGCCTCATTGAACATAAAAAATAAATGTATCGCACAGTCAATCTCTCTCACAAGTAGTACTTACGGTTGATACGCCCTTCTATGAATGCTGCGACATAAATGACTTTGTGGTGGCCATTAAAATAAACGAGAAATGTGGTCATCTTCTGATTCTGGTCATACCTACAAAATTTCCATGTCTCTAAAATGAGTTTTAATTTTTTTTGCAAAATCAATAGTTAAGACATCATCGTCGATTAAATGTAAACATATTCGTTAAATAAATGTTGTAGTAATTTTTTGAAATCACTAACAAAAGGTAAATTTAATGGAGCTTCTGTACCCCTCACTCAAACTGATATCATCCCAATAACAACTTTTAAGAACCCTGCTCCTAAATCACTATTTACTTTTATAATATCATGCCAGTGTAAAACCAAATATGGAAAAGCGTGCGGTTACAGAAAGGCAATTTTCAAATGTTCTGTCATTTGCTGTATCTGTAATGGAAAATCTTTTGAAAATGTCGGATAAGACTTATGATTACTTGAGGCATCGGATGAAGATGAAGACTTGCTCCTTGACACCATTAGGGTAAGTCCGGGATAGATGGCCATAAACAAATATTTTTTGCGGTATTTTTCGTAACATCTCACCACTACTTTACTTACCTTCATTTCGTTTTAACACACTATGACATTAAAAAACAAGCTAGCGACGTATGCGTTATGGCTGCACCAATGTGGACGTTTAAACTAACAGTGTGATTGCAGCAACGCTGACATCTAACGACAAATGTGGGAAATATTTACTATGGCCATCTCTCCTAGTATGGCCATCTATCCCGGACCCCTTATCAAAACAGGGAAATCGATGAATAAGTGGAATTAGAGGAAAGCGAAGTTGATATCGACCCATAAACTACAAATGCCATTGAAAGTACTCCTGACATTAATGAACTCCAGGTTTCTGTAAACAAAAACAGTATGCTGCTGTGGAGTAGGCGTCTAGCGGAGATTTAAAAAAAAACACGCCGCCAGTCGTGCACTTTACCTCGGCTGACAGTGAACTTTAAGCGGGGAAATCATTTTGAAAAAACGCGCCTATACCTCTAGCTCGTGGATGGTGGGGAAACCAGCAGCAACATTAAAAGAAACCAAAACAACATGTAAACAAAAATATCTACCAGTACACAAAATAATCTGGTTGTGTCTATAATTTGGTGTATTATGACTGTCGCGGGTATACTGTGAATGTTAAATCACTTTTCTGGAAAATAACATGGAGCGCGAGTTTGTTTCAAGTTCCAAGCCTCTTCTTCAATCGCTTATTGCTCGAAATCTATTGGAAAAAATTAAATTAGTCAAAGGACCTTTTTTGTGGAATATTTCATTAGGAACATTTTTGTTAAGTATAAAATTTTGTGTACGACTTGTGGCTTCTGAAGAAAACGCCCTAAATCACCGCATTCCGTGTTATTGCTGGTTATGGGAGTGTAGCAACCCCTTGCGACTAGGGAATTTTTAAGATTTTGAAAACTTTATTGAGTACATAATCTCCCAAAGGAAAAACTTTGTATTTTTTTAGAATTGTGCTAATATTAATGGACTACTTATCCGTATTTATTCGAAGGGAATACGTAAAATTAAAAATCTTAAATCGCAGGGCCTAAGTAAAAATATCTACCAATTGGCTTAAAATCTGCTAAAACCCGCTAGCGGCAAAGAAATAACTGTCATGTGGGTTTGCTTAATTAAGTTATTGTCCCTGATAACGTGAAATTATCACACTCCTCCAACGTGCTCCCCCGCTGTTTACGCAGATGGAGCTTTTGTCGGCTAGTTGCACGTGTACGCTCGTCCTTGAAAGCTAAGAATAAGCTTTTCACTTGCTTATCAATAACGCATTATTTTTATCAAAGGGAGCTATTTGCTCACCAAGGTTTGTGCTACGTTACGCAGTGGGTAGTGGTGATGTTTCTGCCCAGGACCGTAGTAGGTAACAATGTTAACACAACCAAATTAACCCATAGCATTATATAGCTAATTACAATACGTACTTTTTTGTTCCAAATGATAATATAATAATACTTTATTAGTCCTTTAGATCACAGAGATGATATAGGAGAAGTCACAATGCTAAATAATTAACGCATAAACGCCTAGAAATTTACTTTTTAATTAACTTAAACCTAACTTTTTATTTAATTTGAATTCAATTTACCAGCTTTATTTTAAATCATCAGTTGTACTAAAAACTAGAAAATAATTAGGGCACAAACCTGGACCTTCCTGAGATTGTGACGTTTGATAAAAAATAAAAACGTGGGGCGTATTTAAAATATGGTTTTTCTGCGCCCTTTTTAATTCTTACCAAACGTCAGAATCTCAGGAAGGTATAGATTTGTACTACATCTGATAATTTAAAATAATCAGTACGAATGAGTACAACTTATGATTCAAAATAAAATCGTTTAAGTTAAAAATTTCTTTACCTATTTTTATTTTGTAGTTTTTAGTTTTTTAAGTTCCACTGTCCTGCCTCCATCATCAAACTCTCAGCACCAAGTATAATGGGACTCGTTAAAAGCAACCAAATAAGCCCAGTAACCCTAAACAACCCCCAGCACCAAGTTTGAGACAAATTGGTTCATAATTAGATAGTCCGCCATTTTGGAGCGGCCATTTTTATTTTTTTAAGTTTGCCTCAAAAATTATATTGAGTGACCTTAAACACCGCAAAGTTTCATGTTTGAGACATATCGGTTCATAAATAGGATAGTCTGCCATTTTGGATCGGCCATTTTGATTTCATTAAGTTTGCGTCAAAAATTGACGCCCTAAATGCCCTAAAATATCACTGTCCTAAATATCAGCAATATTACAAGAACTTATACAAACTCTTCATATTTTGATATTAATATGGATGTTCCGCACGGATCCGTGCTGGGCCCCTTACTTTTTCTTCGTTATATTAACAAAGTCGAAGACATATATCTCGTAAAACTCGCTTTGTCTTATATGCAGATGCTACTTCTGTGATTATTTCTAATAAGTTAGATAAACTCACTGAAAAATGCAATAAAAAACGATTTTTATAATTTTAATTATTGTTCCAGGAAAATTAAGCTTACTCTTCACTATGATTATTGCAATTTTATGATGCTATAGATTTAATATAGTACTTAAATCTATAATATTGTGACTCTGACACAATCAAATGCGGCCCTGACACAATCAAACTCTCTGACGTCAATTTAGATAATCAATAGTTTCATTGGAATTAGGCAGTCCCGAATCGAAACTAGTAGAACACGATATATAATAATATGTATTTGTATAACCTACAGGTAGAAAAATATTAGCTATAATTATTAGGAGTCGATTTCCTAACGCTAAAGAAATAATTGTTCTCATATTTCAATATGATCCATTGGTTAAAAGTTTTTCAATTAATTCTAGATTGTATTAAATAATTATAGAAATTTTATTAACTTAATAATCATTCGCCAAACTTTAAATAAATGGAATCAAATTTCATTTGAACTAAGAAGTAAAACACGTATGTTAACTTTACAGAAAAAAATTAAAAAAAAGTGTATTCCAAAACAGATTTCCAACCTCCCGTCCTTTTGCCGTTCCTTTGTTTTCCATAGTAATAGACCTTGCGAATTTCATCAATCACGCCCGGCGCGATCGAAGTGAAACCCCGAACGGAGTGGCGACTAAAAATAAACAACGGTATGTGCATTTTTATTTTGAGCCTCGTGATGGAATTACGGGAATTAGTAACGTCGACCCATAAAACTGATGGAGCCGTAAGGAGGGAACCGCGGATTAAACAGATATTGATTTTGCGGTGACCGGAACTTCGCCATCGGATTTCCTGATCTACCCGCACCCTTATCTTTGATACTAATTTTAACTACCTCAAGTTAACTGAATGAACTTCTGTCTCAAGGCTTTCATCCACTTGCTGGCACACTGGTCTCTGCCGCTAATTACAGCGAAACGGTAATTATGGACTAAATCGGGCATTATGAAAAATTTGGGGTTGGACTGCTTTTATTCACCGCATTAGAGATAATGGGGTAATAATGTCATTTCTACTGTACTGCTGATATCCAGGGTTAGTAACGATTTGGAGGTTAACGCGAACCTCAGTTACGCGAACCTCATTTACTCTAGGGAGGCCTAGAGTAAATAATCATATTTAAAGTTTCATTTTAATTAGTTCCACCGGTTTGATCACCCTGTATAATAAATGTAAATGATAAAGATTTTCAATTTTTTGTGGCCCAGTTTTTCGCGCTTGCCAACCCAAAACAACAAGTCCGTGAGATATGTGGGTGATATATGTGGGTAGTGTTAATCAATGACCACCATCCACAGGCGTGTGGTGAGCGGCCACTAGGTTATGCCATCAGATGCCCTGAACAGAGTGACTCGAGGATGGCTTTTGCTTTTAATTTAGTTTACCTGAATTAAATGGTCTCTCGTCCAGGAGATGTATATTGATGGATTTTTTGTTTCGCCTATCGGCTCAGATTTTTTCCAGAGGTCGTGGATAAGTGGATTAGATGGTTAGTTAGAGGCTCTTATAGCACTTAGGTACCCTTAGATATCACCTCAGAAAAATCACAGCTTGATAATTACTGACTTGATATATCTCTACTTTTAATTTATATTTAAAAAATAAATATTTGGACCCCAGTTCAGAAGTACTAAAGGAGTACGGTAGACCGCAGAAATGAAAGAAGTTAAATATTCCAAGAAATATTTAATTATTTTCATAATTGTCATCGTTGTCATCGACAACAAACAACAGACAAACATTGTGAGTGGGTGAAACCGTCAACAAAAGAAAAATATAGTAAAGGAAAGCAGTTTTCAGATTTCTTTCCAAAGAAATATCCTAAAAAAATCGAGAGTAAGGTGTCCACTGTCTTTTCAGTTTTAGAAACTCAGATAGACTGCGCACTAGAGCATATTTTAGCACAATAACTGAAACAGTTTTCAGTTCTTGCAGAAAGATTTATTGGTATTTTGGTAAATGAAACTGAACTGAAAATAAAATTGTGAATAATGTCTTGTTAAATATTCTACATGATGGCAATATTTTCTCGGATTTTGTATTTAATTTAAACACCAATGAAAGAGATACATTACTTTTACGATAAATATATTAATTTACCATTACCAGACCTAAAAAAAATCATAGATTCAAAATTATAGTCAGAACTAGAGCTACCACAAATCGTTTAAAACCCGATTTAAATCAAAGATTAATGAATTTCATTTGTACAAATGATTTATATCAAAGATTCTTTTGTCAATGAGAAAATATTTAGATAATAAATCCTTTTGAGATTTGAATCTTTGATTTAAATCTTTTTAGAAAGTATTTAAGATACTTTTAATGTATCTAAATAATTTAAAAAGATATAAATCCTTTTTTGTTGATTTAAATCACCGATAAAGATTTAAATAATGTAATGATTTAAATATTCTCTAATGATTTAATTTATCTAGTGATTTAAATCGTTTTGTGAAATGATTTAAATTGTTTTCTGACAAAATGTTTGTAAAGGTTTTTAATTTATTAAAACATTGATTAGTCTTGATTATCTTGCTCTGAACTCTCAACATCATTCATCCAATTATTATTATCACTGCTACCGTTTTTTTATTGATATTATTTATTATTAAATTAAGATATGTATTTTTTTGCGGAAGAATTTAAAAAAAACGCAAGATATCGTCAATGTCTGTATAAAAGATTTTGTAATAAATACATATAAACGTTTACCAAAATAAAATCAGGTTGAAACAAAAGTTGACAGGTTGAAACAAATCAAGAGAATACCGCCCTCCCGCCGCGCCGCAGTGTTGCCGCTAGGTGCTCGCCGAAATCCGCGACACACATTAAGAAATTATTTTAGACGTGTTGATTCAATTTGCTGCATTTTTTTAATAGTATTTAGATCGTCTCTAAAAAAATTAAATCATTCGAAAAACATTTAAATCATCTGAAAAGATTTAAATCCTTTCGAAAGTATTTAAATGATTTTAATAGTACCTATTTAAATCGTTTCTAAAATATTTAAATCATATTTTCAGGTGCAAAATCAAAGATAGTTTCCATAATGATTTAAATCTTAATACGAAAATCATTTTCCGTAAAAAGATTTAGGATCAAAAGATTTAAATCGGAAAAAGTATTTAAATCATAAAAAAGATTTAAATCGTATTGAAAGTGACAACTCTGAGTTAGGATCACAAACCTGACATAAAGAGATACTTGTGAGAATTTCTGCTAGTTCTAAGGCACATTAAATTAAAACTTTGACAAGACCCCAAAACGTTAATCGGAGAATTTGTAAACCCTACAAAATTGCATGGAAAAGCTGCTTCAAGTGCACCGTATTGCATTCAAATGGAGTCAAAGGCTAGAAAAGCTTTCCAAGATTTGTATTCTGCGGATGTTCTAGAATGCGGATTGATTATTTTTCCGAGTCAACCCTGGTTATGTGCGAGCCCTGATGGTATTATTTAAAAAAAAATCTGAGGATTGCTGTGTTCAAACATAAAAATCGTACCTTATAGATTCTGAAGCACTTCACTAAAAAACGGAATTATAACTGCTACGTTATCAAACTATACGAGCAACGCAAAATTCAAACGGTTAAAGAGTCGGCTAAGTGGCTTTTGTTGGCGACCCACGCGTTATATATGGGGTTTTCACTCCCATTTCGGCTCGCGGCATACCCCCGTAGTTTCAGAATCGCAGAACATGGTATATAGATGTCGCGGTGAAATTTAAATATTTGAAATAGGGTACTGTTATTCAAAATGTTTGCTATATAATGGAACGGAATTTATTTACGTTACGAGTCCTAAAGTACAATCTTCATAACAGAGAGCTGTGTCTCTCGTAACCCAGGAGAACGTCTCTTCGTCATTGGTTGGTATAGGATGCTTCCGTCCACGAGCTGCGCGTCCTCTCCTCGCTTCGGCCACCCTTGAGGTGAACAGTGCATATTTGCCCAAACCGAACTCAATTTAGGGTCTGTTGTGTTGTAGAAACTCATGGTCTTTCTAAACATATCGATATTTTTGAAACCTCGATATATTTTAGAAAATTTGCTCATCCCTATGTCTAAGGAAAGCGGCACCAGAATAAAGCAAGCGCAATTTAACGATATTGAAATGTTTCACTGAATATACATAGTAAGTCGTTACAGCGCCGAACGAAAAAATGTAAAGCTAGAGCAGAAGAAAAGAGTGTGTTTGTAGAAGAAAATGGAAAAATTAATGAAGAACCTATCGCAGAACATGGTATATAGATAAGTCGCGGTGTAATTTAAATATTTGAAATAGGGTACTGTTATTCAAAATGTTTGCTATATAACGGAACGGAATTTATTTACGTTACGAGTCCTAAATTACAATCTTCATAACAGAGAGCTGTGTCTCTCGTAACCCAGGAGAACGTCTCTTCGTCATTGGTTGGTATAGGATGCTTCTGTCCACGAGCTGCGCGTCCTCTCCTCGCTTCGGCCACCCTTGAGGTGAACAGTGCATATTTGCCCAAACCGAACTCAATTTAGGGTCTGTTGTGTTGTAGAAACTCATGGTCTTTCTAAACATATCGATATTTTTGAAACCTCGATATATTTTAGAAAATTTGCTCATCCCTATGTCTAAGGAAAGCGGCACCAGAATAAAGCAAGCGCAATTTAACGATATTGAAATGTTTCACTGAATATACATAGTAAGTCGTTACAGCGCCGAACGAAAAAATGTAAAGCTAGAGCAGAAGAAAAGAGTGTGTTTGTAGAAGAAAATGGAAAAATTAATGAAGAACCTATCGCAGAACATGGTATATAGATAAGTCGCGGTGTAATTTAAATATTTGAAATAGGGTACTGTTATTCAAAATGTTTGCTATATAACGGAACGGAATTTATTTACGTTACGAGTCCTAAAGTACAATCTTCATAACAGAGAGCTGTGTCTCTCGTAACCCAGGAGAACGTCTCTTCGTCATTGGTTGGTATAGGATGCTTCTGTCCACGAGCTGCGCGTCCTCTCCTCGCTTCGGCCACCCTTGAGGTGAACAGTGCATATTTGCCCAAACCGAACTCAATTTAGGGTCTGTTGTGTTGTAGAAATTCATGGTCTTTCTAAACATATCGATATTTTTGAAACCTCGATATATTTTAGAAAATTTGCTCATCCCTATGTCTAAGGAAAGCGGCACCAGAATAAAGCAAGCGCAATTTAACGATATTGAAATGTTTCACTGAATATACATAGTAAGTCGTTACAGCGCCGAACGAAAAAATGTAAAGCTAGAGCAGAAGAAAAGAGTGTGTTTGTAGAAGAAAATGGAAAAATTAATGAAGAACCTACTCTCGGGGAAACCACATCTATTGTAAAATATGGACAACGTTTATTGTGATGTCAAAACCGATTATTAAATAACTTGTAAATGACTATAAATTAAAGTAAAAACGTGTATTTAATAAAACAAATGAACGAAGAAGTATTTAACAGAAGTATTAGAAACGAAAATATTTTTTTTGTTGGTAAGGGGTTTGCCTTCCGAAAACTCGTTCGATTAGCCACGGAAATTTTTTACCATTTGGTTGTTTAATCACAAATAATCAAGTCAATCTCAAAATTGTTATGATACCATGAAATAATAAAAAACAGAGTAATCATACAATGGAACAGTGCAACCGTGTTACTGATTTTTATTTTTTGCCTTTGTTCACTACTTATATAAATACTAAATTATATAAATAGTAAATTATAAATATAAATACTACAACTACTTATAAATACTAAATTAGATAAATAGTAAATTATTTAATGAGTATACATATACACATATATACATCTACACATCTATATATAAATATATACACATACATACACACCCTCATATACATATGTTTTTTTTAATATATTTTTTTTTATTTAGTTTGTCATTTTTTTTAGTTGTGTTTTCAAACAGGGACACGTTGCGTCTATGGGTGTATTAAGACAAATTCGGAAAGACCACTGATGTAATAGGTTAACATAACATGAGGATAAACACTGGTAGTTATAACTAATATAATTTACTTACTATTACTAATATCTAATATTAAAATAAATTAAAAGAGAAAACGAAAAACAAGGGAAAGTTCAATTGGCTTGAAAAGTTATCTTAAATTAAGATTTTTGCAATTTTTATAAAATTATATAACATCTCATTAATGTTGTCATTTTGAAGGGTCAGAAGATTTTCTACATTCGTAGGGAGTTGACGTATGAGGGATGCAATAAAATGTTGTCTTTCTACATTATAATCTGAGCGATTAAATAAAATTGGTTGCGATCAGCGGTAGAGTTATTGTTGCATTTACATATATCTGATCTGATAATTCCTGTTTTTTTTTCATGCGAGGGGCTTCTTGTGTGGTTAATTTTTAGCCTATATATTGTTAGGGATAGTGTTCTTGGGTAATTCCCTTCAATGTTCGGTATATTTTGTGGTAAGGTAGGGTGTATGTTGCAGTACTGATTCCTTGATATTGATGCAAATTCCAACCAGTCCATATCCCAATGTTCTCGTATTTCTTTTCTAAAAATTGTTCTCATATCTCCTAGCTGTAGCCAATTTAGTGGCTTTAAGTCAGTGAAGCTTTTTGCTAATGCGTCTACAATTTGGTTTCCTTCAATTCCTAAGTGGCCTTTTTCCCAGAAAGCGATAAGGAAAATATATGATAATCATTAAATTTCATCACCATCATCGTCGTCACTACCATCATCTCCAGATCTTGAACCCAAATTAATAATTAACGGTTCAACCTCATCGTAACATACTTCACGTTCCCAATATTTATTTACAATGTTGCTACATGTTACATGTCTAACACAATGTTTCTAAATATGTGGAGTAATTTGATCCAGAGCCTTTGCGACATCTCTAAAACTTATTTGTCTCCATAACCTACTTCACCAATATGTCGATCATAATAATCTTTACAAATTCCCCATACTAATTCTATTGGATTATATTGGCAATAGCAAAGTGGTAATCTCAATACTTGATGACCATGTATTTTTAGAAGAAGAAAATTTAAATGTTCAATATTTATAATATCTTTCGAAAATATTATGCCATTACAAGAAAGTCATTATTTTAGTCTTCTTTTATTCAAGGAAGCAGCAGGAATTGACTTCCAAAAAAATATGGTGGGACGCATTATCCATCACCAATATCGAGGGCTCAGTAAGATTGGAATCGGTTTTTCCGAGATCCATTTCTTAAAAGAATTTTGGTCCATTGAATCGTGGTAGTCCGACGACTTTGCCTTCGTAGGAAAAAGCAATGAAATATTTTGTATGAATCCACGCCTAGTTCCAGCATGTAGCACAACAAAACGCTTACCATTTCCTGTGTGGCCTATTTTACAACTTTTTACACTGTTCTATTGCCACGTTCTTTTACATCCTCCTTTCGCAAAAATCTGTGTTTCGTCAAGTTGCTGCAGGTGTTGGACTTGACAATCGCGACCTCTTTTTTTTCAGACAAAAACTTTTCTTTCGATTTGACGCATAATCTTTCAATTAAAATAAGAAAATTGAGTTTTGTTGTAAAAAAACCCTAAACGCACTAGAATGACAGGTTTAGATGCTACGCTTCCGAAAAAGCGCTCTAGGAAAATTTTACAACGTGGTAGACTCGTTAAAATGAAGCTGCTAGGATCATTTTAACCACTTTTGTAATAACTTTTAAAAAAGGATGGTACAATGGGGACTAATATAACGAATTTCTTATTTAGCTCCCACCATGAACATAATTCGTTTTCAACTTACGTCTATTGCGTGTTTCCTGGAGCACCAGATGTAGACTTCCTTTATATGGGTTACGTTTCTAAAACTTGTTTTTAAGGCATCAGCAACTCTTTGAAGGACGGAAGATAATGGATAAGGGTCTATTATTTTCTTAGTACAGTTAGACATTATTGAAAATATATTAATATGTAGAACTGTGACTTGAAATTGTGACTTGCTAAGGCGACTCTACCGACAAAATAGAGCAATTTGTTCTTTGTAATATACCAGCCAAGTTATCGAGTGAAGAAGTAATTATTAGGGGACTATTTCAGTTGCAGCGCTACAATTCGAGAAACAATAATGGACAGCAAACGCTCTGCTAAACCTAAACGCAATGAATGATATTATCGAGCTCCGAAATTGCATCGGGATCTACGCCACTTTTAGTTTTTAAATTGACGCGCTATATCTTCTACGACTTGAGAAGTTGAGCAAAAAGCCGCTGACTCAACCAAGGGTAACAAATATAAACTCGTACCTCAAGCACCAATATCTTTAAAGTTATTTATTCCGCTATTCCAGTTTCCAAGTTTCCTAATATCACTTTTCGCTAAGAAAGTTCCGTTCATCGGAATCGGGGCATACCAGTAAATACTATATTTTCTCGGATAATACTCTCTCGGATAATGCAATTCATTTATCTGCCTAGTCTTTAGAAAATGGACAGTCTGCATCATATTATCTAATTATTGTATTTATATATATACATTCACCCAACCTGTGGTAACCGAAATAAAACTATTATTAAACCAGTTAAATATCCAATGCAGGATAATTAACTTTCATTATGTGTGTCTGAATAAATCGCATAATATATGGCTGACGTTCAATTATGTCCGCATCGGTTTTCCGATATTTCCATAGCCGTACTTATTATTTTTTTTAAATTAATTTATTAGAACAAATTTTAAAATTATATTTTATTACCTATTGATGCAACAAGTTAGATGGATAAATATTACAAAAATAATGAATAAACGTAAAATAAAAACGTGTGCTCCTGGCTGGATTCGAACCTGGGCTCCCCGACTGTGAATATAGAACGTTACCACTACGCTACTAAGAGTTGAGTTGTTTTTTATTGACTTCTGATCAATGTTCAATTTCTTTCAAATGAAACCTCTAGAGCAAAACCGCATACATCCATATACAAAGAAAATGAGAAAACCGCGAAAACTGCTATTTCCCAAAGAAAAGTGTTATTGGACCAAACTCTTGTTTATGGTTTTGGTTAATAACTAGTTAGCTTGCTGCAAACTTTCATTCTTCAAAGTTACTAAACAATGGTAAAAATTTATAGAGTAAAATTAATTAGTTTTTTTATAATCTATTATTTTTGTAATTTTCCTGATAATTTTAAATGCTGTAATCACATAAGCTTAAACTGTTTATTTTTATTAACAAAATACTAATCAACAAAAAGTTATAAAACTAGACTAAACTTCTAAACATTCCTTTCAGAAAGGCATGAAAAATTTATGGCACGTACTAATTGAAAACCATCGTTAAAAGCTTAAAAGCCAGTAGATCAAAATGCCATTGATATTAACTGGTTTTATCCAGTTTTGGCATAGATACTCATTTGGATCTATCCGGTTATGTATCTCGTTGTAAATTTTAACGATTTTTATGCGCTTTTGAGCAAATTAAAAAATTAGATTATTGACGTGTCTGAATGCAGCGAAAAATTTAAAAATTGGGTTTAACCGGTTTTACATCTAGAGGCCTCAAATATAGTGCGAATTTTTTTAAAAATGCACTTTTTTATCACTTCCACTAAGTATAAAGATAATAAACAATAAAGATAAATCTCAAATCTCATCAAATTTTAAGAAACGTGTATTGCAGAAAAAATATTTACATAGATTAATTACACCATCTTCAAACTTCACGTATTTGCATGAAGTGCATACTACACGGAGAGAAATTTATTATTACCATTATGAGAAAATATAGTATACATAACAATAGAAAAGTGACAGCTACTCATGAATTATTATTGTCATAATTCGTTTATTGAAAAAATATATTTTAATTCTAACTATTTCGTATTGTACACTGTCGACAACAATCTTTGTGATAGATTTACAATACTGCGTTGTACTGAGTACAAACAATGCACCGTATCGAGTACAATTATGGGTTTTATTTATAACTATTTCGCATTGTATACTGTCGATAACAATCTTAGATAGTAATAGAATAACAATATGTTGTACTGACTACAAAACTTTGCATAGAAGAAAGTACAATATGAGATTTTAGGGAATTTGAGGCGGGAAGTTGAAATAAAAATATGTGATTTATATTTGTACCGGTGAATTTATTTTTTGAAAAGCACCATTAATAAATAATCTTGAAAACAAAAACACTTATTTTAGGTATGTAATGTATTGTTTAATATTAAAAAACAAAGTCAAGAACTTAAAATTAAAAAAAATAAGTATACCTGATGCAACGTTCCATTTCCGTTACATAAGTATACCTAATGCAAAGTTCCATTTTCAGAGAAAAACCTAAAAATCATAAATATTTAATCGTTATTTTTTCCAATATCAACCCTTTCTTTTACGTCAATAATTCTAAAAAGTTGGTACATAGAATTTACTAAAACTAATGTATCCTTAAAATATTATTGAGTTTGAACGTACAGATTTTGAGATGTGTTTTTTCACAAAATTCTTCTAATTTCCTAATTTTTTATTAAAATTAAAAAAACTTTTTTCAGAAATGTTAAGAAACGCATATTCTTTCTACAAATTATCTAAACTTAACTCAATAATGTAACGTTCCAACAAAATTGACATTTGACATATTCAAGCACGAGCAGTTCGTATTTCCACTAAGAATTTATTTAATTTATCGTAGGAATTAAAAGGTGTCGAACTTTAAGAACACCATTTAAGAACACAGTTTAAATCTTAATTTAAAGCATATGCTTGAATAAACCCATACCATAACACATTATTATAATAACTGTTACCTTTGAAAGATGCAACTGTTTCCTCCTCCAGTCCCCATTCCCTTAATAAACTCTCCACAAAACTATCAACCATCTCCTTATGGATTATAACTTCACAGTACTTCAGATTACTTCACTTACCGCAAATCTCGGCAGCCACACAAGTTGCTACCAGTAGGTGCGAGGTGCACGTTACTGAATAGACTAAAGTGGCGCAAATCAGAAGTTTTTACATCCCACATTATAGTGCTGACAAGTAGTATTGTATCGGTTACAATACTATATTGTTAGCCTCAATAAATATATTGTTAAACGGTCCCGCACTACATTAGATTGTAACTGATATAATCCTAAATTGTTATGGTTAATTAATCAAAAAATGTTAACGTAATATTTGCATTATAGTAATTATAATATATATTGTAATGATTAATAAATTAAAGTTATCAATTTTTTTATTGTAAATAATACAATTGTGTTTATTTCTACTACAAGAGATCTTGTATTTGCTACTATATTTTTATTATTACTAACAATAATCCACGTAACAATGCTATTGTTACAATCTATTTCTCTCCGTCTACGCACCCTGAGGAAAAAATATTTTTTTAACATTTCGTGCAGAAAAACAGACTTAAAATCTTTAAAATGTTTCTGCGAGGGTACGTATAGATTTATTACAAATCAGATCTCTTACAAATTACAAGGTTTTATTTTTTGTTACCTTCGCGAAAAACTTTTACACACAATCTACGATATGCAGAGTGACGTAGCCAGGATTTCATTTTGGTCCGAGCATCACTACCGAGATATTAGATCTGTCCCGGAGACCCTAATAACCCCTAAATACGCGAAAAAGCACTTTCTTATTTAAATTTCGCCCCATTTCCGGTCACCCATTTTGAATTTTCTAATTTTCATATCTGATTCCTAATCAGCGACTATGAAAACACTCAAGTATAATTTTTTTCCGAGATATATTTAATATTAAAGCATTAGTAAAATCATTGTTTTTTATGCATGCATAAAATGCACTTAATAAATAATTTCTAGTCAATATTAATTATTTTTAAACGGTTATATTTGAAAAACTATCGCAAAATAGCATTAATATTAATATAAAGTGCAAAAGTGCATTTAAATATGTCTTCCAGGCAAAACTGTGCATACGCAGTTTGATTTTATTGTTATTTACTCTAAATCTATTATTCTATAAAATAAAATTCAATAAAATCTGACATTCGATATAATTTCATGGAAAAAAACTTTTCGAAAATCGACGTGAAATCATTATTTCTGACGGTCTATTCCGTCACAACTAAAACATTATCATTGGAACATTATCATTGGAAGTGCATATAATAATATAAACCAGATGCATTCATTTGTCTAAATAGTGAGCTGAACTCTTGAACTAGAATATAAGAATATAAGAAAATAAAGACTCTTATAGCTTGATTAGCATGAATAAAATACATTTAGTATCTAGTTTCCGCGTGCATAGTCAGCCATGCAAATACGAATATTTATCTCGTAAATTGACCTATATACTTTAGTAACATGATATTTACTACCTCGTGTAGTGCACTCTGCAATGTTCTAACTTAAATTGAAGAACAAATGAAGCTATGATTACTGGAATAAAACCTCAATACAGTATAAACCTCATACAGTATTCTATCTGTCGTAGCTTATATAGTGTGTTTCATTTGTTGCAAACATGTTTTCATGTAGGCATGTTTTCTATAGGGATTTATCGTGTAATTACAAGGAAATTGTAATTATGATAATACTCATCCGATCGATAAAAATATCAATCAGTTTTAAGATATTTGTCTAAGGTTTGCCATCACACATTTAAAATCTTAAAATTGTCGTTCATTTTAATTATACAGGGTTTTGCACACAGCTTATTTAAATTTACAGACTTTTTGTGACACCTACGTATTAAATGTTTTCCTAGGCACGCTGTATAATAAATGAAAATTCTAGCTACTGAAACTGTTAGTTTACTTGAAAATAATAAAAAATCCATTACTTGCTTTGTTTTTAATAGTAAGAGATGCATTTTCAAAAAAATGTCCTGATTTCAATAAAACCCCCGTATATTCGAAAATAAGCGAGATATCAGGGAACCCCCAAATTCATTTTTTCGAATTGATCCATAGGGTACCCGTGTATAAAAATATTATCTCGATTTTAGTTTTCCTAAATTTTCGGTAAGAATGACATTTTAATTTTTTTGTAATATTAACGAAATACACTGCTGGCCAATAGGTTGGACCAATTCAAAATTTTAATGTAATTTTGGCATATTTTTGCATATATCTTCTGAATAATATGGAATATCAAAATACGGTTTTCAGGACGTTTTAGGAAATTTCGTTAGTAATAAATGGCCTAAATATCATGTTTCTATCCTGCTCAAAGAAGGAATATACATTTATTACTAATGAAATTTTCTAAAACGCCCTGAAAACCGTATATTGATATTCCATATTATTAAGAAGATATATGCAAAAATATGGCAAAATTACATTAAAATTTTGAATTGGTCCAACCTATTGGCCAGCAGTGTATTTCGTTAATATTATCGTGTCAGCGATTTTTGCGTGCCGGAAAAACTTACGCACTAGTTAAGAAAAATCGAAGTTTTCCCAAGTAAACATAAAACTTTTCAAAACACTATTCTTAAAAATTGTAACCGTGTGAGGACATAAAAAAATTAGACATTACAACAAACTGAAAATATGGTATTGGGGCTCAAAATTAGATTCTGAGCAACTTTTCTAATAACTTTTTTCGATATCTTTAACCCTTTTAAAGCAAATATATCCGGAATGGGCCCCATTTGGGGGTCTGCCGTTGCCTGTCTCAGTTCGTTACTCAAAGTTAAGTTGGTTGTTTAAAAATGTATATACTTCTTAGACTGCATTTATTATTGTGGATAAGCTCAAATATGGATTTCAAAAAATACGAAAGTAAAGACAAACTGAAAAAAAATCTGACCATTTTTTTGTATGAAATTTAATGTAAACCTATTTAGTTTTCACTAAGTATACCAGTCTCAATATTAATTTCCGGCACCTTGTTTATCAACATGCGACAGGCGAATTATTGTGACAGTAATAATATGAGCATTAATTGATAAGTATATGCCCGTAGTGACCTTCCGATCGTAGTTTGATAAAGTCAATCGCACATGTGTTGTAATTGCCATAACTTACGCATTGAAAGTACGCATAGTTGATAAAGATTTCAATTTTATCTTACACATAAAAACAGTCCCTAAAATATTTGATTGTAAATATCTTTGTAAAATTGTATTTAGGTCATACATATTTCAGATTATAATTATAAGAAATATGGGTGACCTCTAAAAAAAAGGAATGTTTTAGATATATTTGGGTATGCTGTAAACTTGATGTGTATAAACCAAGGCTATTTTTTGCGTCACGTGTCAGTATTAATTCCACACCCGGTATGCTACTGAATATTCAGTTCGAGACTACCGACTACTGCATTAGGTAAATAGTGAAATTTGAAATCGTCTACCCATTATTGTTTGTAATTAATATTAATTTGGCGAAAAATGGGATAATTTGTAATTGGCATAACGTCATATTCTTCCTATGGGTATTTTTCAACCTGAAACATGAAGTATATAACAAAGAAAACAGTTTTGTCCGTCTGTCTGTCTGTCTGTTTGTTCCTGGCTAATATCCGAAACGGCTGGACCGATTTTGATGGGCATATCACTGGCAGATAGCTGATGGAGTTATAAGGAGTAACTTAGACTACTTTTATTTTAGAAAAAGAATTAGGGTTCCGCGCAAAAAATTTAAATTTAAATGAAATTGTGAACAAAATCCGAATCAAATAGGTATACATAGAGGTTCAATATACCTTCATATACAATATATATATATATATATATATATATATATATATATATATATATATATATATATATATATATATATATATATATATATATATATATATATATATATATATATATAGGTATACATACATATTCAAGAGATGCCGCGAGACACGAGACGTCTCGTCTCGTCTCCATTTTGACTCGTCTCGAGAGCATTTTGTCTCGAATTTCAAGATATAATCCTTCGATACAAGACTAGACAAGACGAGACATCTCGAAATATTCTAATGGCTTATAACGAATGATAATAATATCATTTAAATTTTGATAATTGTTTTTTGAATTAGCAATAAATAGTATCATATGGTATGAGCAGGGTAATACTATAAATATTAATTGTTGATCGGTTAGAAGCTTGTTTCTCTTGTGGCCCGCGAAGTGGCCTGAATTTTAGGGACCAAACTTTACCAGTTGATAGAACTTTTTAAAATAGGAAAAAAGTTCATATAAATATGGGTCCGAAAATGCTTAGTTTCCGAGATAAAGGATATCAAAGTTTAAAAAAAGTTAAACTTTTAATTGTTGACCTTAATTATAAAGATAAAAAGGAGGGGGGGGGTGTCCGGCACCTTCCTCTCCTTACGTCTGTGGTCTTGAAACTATGTTTGTTTGGTAGCAAATTTGATTTGCAAACTTTTATGTCACTTGATATTTTTTATTTAAAGCTCATTTTTTTTAGATAATTTACATTTTCATAGTCAATGTCAACTTTGCCGTAAATCAGTATAAAATATTTATTTCATTTTAGGAATTTAGTTTGAGGACTATTTTGTGTTTATTTACGACAAAAGTTGTTGACAGGCTAAGAAAATGTAAAATATCTTAAAAAATGCGCTTTAAATAAAAACATACCAAGTGACATAAAAGTTTGCAAATCAATTTTGCTATCAAACGAACGTAGTTTCAAGACCATAGACGTACCTTAAAAACGTGTAGTGGAGAATGGGTCCGGACCCCCGCCCCCCAATTGCAGGGTCTAAACTTTTTTCCAAAAAAGAATTATGCTTCTTTTTTAAAAATGTTTGTGCCAATTTTCAAATTTTTATCTTTACAATTGTCAATAATTAAAAAAACATTATTCATTTCCCGACCCATATAAATATGGATTATATATTTATATGAATAACTTCTTCCTTATTTTAAAAAGTTTATCAATCGGTTAAGTTTCGTCCCTGAAATTTGGGCCACCCTATATATAATATACCATACACGGATGCACGTTGAAATTCGGTTCAACCAACAGAGCTTTTTCTAAAATAATTATTATAGAAAAATTTGAAGACCGGTATAGAACATGAAGAATGGACATTTCTAGAATTGAACATTAAATCCAAAAATTATAATGATATATTATGACGTCCTATTTAAAAATAATGCATCTTTCTGTCGCCACATTTTTTGGAGCCACTCTGTATACGTTAAAAAAATTTAAAAGTGTCGCGTGAGCTCAAAATTCGCGAGCAAGCTATTGTCGCTTAGAAAATTGTTTTCTAGCAGTGAGATCATACTTTGTTGTTTGCTTAGGTATCTTTTATTTTTCGACCGTCCCGTTATCTTTAATTCAAATTGTTTCGCTAGATTTCAGGTCTCTAGCAATGAGGGCTTTAAGTAATAATTAAGAATCAAGGTTTAACGTCACGTCGCGTCGTTTGGTTTTCTTTCAATAAAATTTGTACGTATTAAGTAGTTAAGTTTAGAACTTTTTGGAACTCTAGAACTAGAACTTGGAACTCCGGAAGTCTTAGAACTATTTCGTAAATATATATATTATAGCCAAGTTAAAATAGATATTCAAGGTTACAATAATTCGCTTAAAGCTGAAAATTGGTGCGAATGTTGGGAACGCCATTATAAATAAAATGTGAAAAATCCACGATCCCAAATCGTTCCCACATCTGCAAAAAAAAATTATTCATGGTCAAAGTTTGCAAATATGGGTTTTTTGCATTTTCCATCCAAACGGTAAGTTTTATCATAAAAAGAGGTCAAACAAAAATTGTAGACCATGTAATTATCTATAAAAACTGTTCGTACACTTTTTTTCCTCTGAGATATACCGAATCAAAAATTTGAACGCACTTTTTTCCCAGCAGAAAATGTTAGTAGCATAGATTTAAGGTGGGATAACAAAAAACGAGGTATTTATAAATGTAAAAGTTTAACTGTAAATGTAAAAACAAAACTTTGTCCTTGGTCAGAGACATCCTTGGAAGTACAAGGTAATGAGGAAATATCAGGTACAAGTGCTTAAGGTTACACTGGCGTATAAAATGAGGGACTGGGTTTCTTTCGAGTTGATATTCTCATAGTCGTACTATTTTGTATGTATAAGTTATACAGACCGATAAAAAATATTTTTACTTGTATTACAGCTCCAGTGATGTATGTACGCGGCGTACTTATACTTATGCATATTATGAAGCATACAAGTTTTTCCACTTTTTGAATCCTTATATCTGGGAAACTGTGACTCTTAGGAGAAAAAGTGTAAAAACGAGATTTTGATAGATTAAGATTATTTTAATTAATTAAGTTTATTTTAATTAATTATTTTTGTTAATTATTATTTATGATATATTAAGATTTTTATAGACAATTGCATGATCTACAATTTTTGTCTGATCTTGCTTTATAATAAAACTTACCGTTTGGGGAAAAACGCAAAAAACCCATGTTTGCCAACTTTGACCGTGAATACATCTTTTGCAGATGTGGGATCGATGGGGACTTTTCATATTTCATTTATAATAGTGTCGCGAACCTCCGGACCAATTTTTAACTATATGCGAATTTTTGTAACCTTACCCCTATTTTTTGGGCTAACTTGGTAAATAGTTAGGAATCAATCTTCAACGTAACCGTCGTTTGCTTTTCTTTCATGAAAATTCGTTAGTATTAAGTAGTAAATTTGTTTTATTTACATTGAAATTGATAAATTGCTCTGTTACGATATTTGTTATGGTATTTTATTTAGTTAAATACGTAGGTAGTTGTTGCACCCCCATTTCATAATTTCACCTAATCTCGTGTTTAATTTTAGTTTTTCTCTTAGTTATAACCCTGACTAAGTTTTTCGGCTGGTCCTTGTCTGTTAATGATTTATTTTTTTCAAAAAGGTATTATCACCACCCTGACAATATTAGGAAGGTGTAAATTATTTCTTCCATCAACAACCCATATCAAAATTCTATATTGATCCAGTGCAACTAGCACTGATTGTCTCCCCAGTCCCCTGCCAATACAACGAAGGCAACCGTGCATCAAAGCCAGGAGTAAAATTGACGCAATACAGCAAGTTCTACTTCCTCAATTTAAGACGTCTCTCTAGTATTACCAATTCTGGTTTCCAGTTACTTAATAAGATGTCATTAAGTTAAAACATATCGAATAGGCGACAAACAAAAATAAGCAACTGTACAAAATGTTAGAGGTAATTCCAAGCAAGTAGGATACGCCGTCTGCGATCGCGAGTGGCAATCCCTAATTACTTCCGGATCCAGTGGCGCTACAACAAGATGTTTTAGAAATTAGTTATAAAAATGCGAAATTTTAAAAGCGTACTAATGTTTCAATATTAATATTTCCATCTATCTTTTGCTAGTACAATTTCGTTATTTGTTCATAATGCGAAACATAATTCTATTAACTGAGCAGAGCCGCACTATAATTGGTGCGGCTCTGCTGTTTCGGCACGCCACCGGATTTATCCAGGTGTGGCCGAGTCCCAACATGCTTCTTATAATTTCCTCCAGGTAAGAAATTCTCCTGACTGCGAAATCGCAATGTAAAACTTTTAAGGTTTAAACTAAAACATAATGCTTGTATAAAACCGCATCGCGCTAAAGTTCATGTTCCACGAGTAGTTTTCCCAGGCCAAAAAAAAATGAGGAGCATGCTTCGTTAAAACTTTCCAGATTTTCATCTTGTTACGGGGAGATTTAAAAGATTTCGACGGGGCGTCACTTGCGGCCGGATTTTAAGTAGAAAGGTTGACGCGCCATATGGATTTATGTACAAGAACCTACAGGGAGACCTAAAGTTATGAATTATCAATAATTGCAGATGATATCGATTCAACCGATACTGATGATGATGACATGGAATATAATTAATGTTCCTCGAGTGAGTTTTCCGAGATAGACGATGATTACAAAGATGGACTTAATGTACTTAAGCAATTTCTCAAGAATATTCACCTTCCTTTTTTTGAACGTTAAAATGTGACCTCTCGTTCTTGCGCGGTGATGATTTTTATTACAAAACTCATTTTTTAAATTTTAATTGAAAGATTATGCGTCAAATCAAAAAAAAAATTTTATCCAAAAAAAAAACAGGGCGCGATTATGGACTCCTACATCTACGACAGTGATATGTTGCACTCTTTTGTGCAAAATGAGGATTACGGAGTGTCATTTCTCCGCAAAACGAATAAATTAAGTGGGTGCCATTTTCTTTTCCCCCAAGCTCCAGACATTACGTTGGCGAGGAAAAGTGATATTGCCACAACCACTAATAATCACATGAGAAAACAAATTATTTCGCAGTTATTTGTATACTATACATTGTAAGAGATTATATAGATATTCGCTAATGTCAGAGATATTGTTTTATTTATGTTGATTTATATTCATTTTGATTTATTTTTTATTTTAGCCGGTGTTATTTCTTCAGTTAATTTTATAGAGCATGTTTCATTGTCTGTTCCACTGTGTACAAGATGCGATACACAGTGGAACAAAATATGTTTAAAAAGTATATATACTTTTTAACTTAAAAAATGTTACAGTTTTTTTGTTTTAGTTTAAACATTGTTTAATCTACCTACGTAGTTAAGTTTTCTTTTTTGTAAGGAAATTATAAATAATATTTTTTTTTCGTTCCACTGTGTACTACTGTCTCCACTGTGTTGCACATTTTAAACTTTTTCCACGAGCATTTCCTAACTGAAGTTGTCTAGTATCCAGATTTGTATCGCTGTGATTAATGATTCATCACATTTTACAATTGATTTACATATGTTGCCATGGAAACAACACACAACATTTCGAGTATTTGTACTGAGAACAAAAGCAAAGTGGCTATATGACCGCGGACGCGTGCCAACTGATGACATTGACGTGTTATATTAGAAATTATTCTTCGTAACATTTGCCCGAAAAGCATTTAGAACCAAAAATCTCATTCAAAATCAAAAGTGTATAATAGTTGTGAAAAAAATATATTATTCAACTCGCAATTAATAGCCATTATTCACTCGGGCGACTCGCATTACTTGCCTATGCCTAAAGGCGATAATTAATTGCTCGTTTAAATATGCTATTTATATTTATCTATTTTATTTGTCCTACTATTTTATTAGGTATATTTGTCTTGATATAAAGTATATCTAATCCTGTCTGCAACTCATGCAGCTGCAGATTAAATGCATTTTCCTCAACGTATACCGACGTATTTGTATAACAGACAATCATTTTCGTGAGGAAAATATGAAGCTCGCACATAAATCAACAAAGTCTATTATTCAAGAGGGCGTTCGTTCAAATCTGAAAAGGCAGATGTTTGTTCTTCATTGTTTTTTGAAATCCTTTTGTAGACTTTATTAGAAAAAGTGCAGCGTGAGACTTCCACCGCTTTGATCACACATAAGCTACCTTCTGCGTCCCAGATTAATATGGAGACTTCGTCATCATCTGTAGTGAAAAAGATGGGAATTACATCACAGGAGTTTAGCTTGCAGAAGATTGCGAAATGTGACAATTTCACAACATTTCCTATACCACAGTCCACAGGATGTTCCATAAAATATAATTATGCATACATCTGCTATTAAATTATAATATTCAGTAACATTCGTTTTGTGATAATCTATTTCTAGGCTACATGTGATCCCTTAATTTACACATGCGAAACGCAAGCGGAAATATCACGATACTCCAAAAAACTTAATGATTTCTGACTTACTGGAGCATATTGCCAACTTGTACACAGTACATTGTTGGTACGTTCATTTGTCCTAGGACACAATAACTCTTGAAAGTGTTATTATTATTAATAAATGACTATAGGTATACTTTTCCGAAGTGTAGTTTTAAAAATCGGTTTTGTCTTCCAATTGCAAATTGATATGTTGCAAAAAATACTCAACCGAGGTAAAGTGAAAAATCGTACATACGTATTATACAGGGTGAGAAAAAGAACTGTGAAAAATTTCAAAATGATGCAGTGTCCTATGGAATTACAGTACAGGGTAAGTCTCTTAAGATTGACACCCCTCTTATCTCACTTATCCTTTGCCGATTTAACTCATTCAAAAAAGGAGTGGACGCGGTTTTTGATGAATTTTTATAATCTGAGCACGGATATTTAAAATCTCGTAAGATATACAGGGTGGAAAATAAAACATGTTTTTTTAAATGGAACACCCCGTATATCTTTAGACCAAAATAATGTCCTGAATTTTCTGAATTAAAAAATATCTAATTATTATATAATCCTGTTGTGAGATATTACTAAAAACTTATCACATTACGGGTGTCAATTATAAAACAAAAAACATATCAAGATACCTCTGGAAACAATGCCATTTATTGAGATAATAAATAAATTATATATAGGTGACAATAACAGTAACGAGTAATAACAATAAAGAACATAAGCCTAATAAAAACAAATAAAAGTCAATATTAATACAGTAACACAATAGAGTAACACAATTTTATTTATTTACACGTAACGTAATTAAATATTTTCCACGTAACCACCACCATTCTGAATACACATTTGGCATCGCTTTATAAAATTGCTTCTCACCCTTTGAAATATATCACCATTTTGGTTTAATTCCTCAATTTTTACACGTATGCATTCTTTTAACTCATTCATATTATTAAAAACCCCAGTTTCGTATATATCTTGTTTTATCGTACCCCCAGAGAAAAAAATCCATAGGTGTTAAGTCCGGACTTTTAGCGGGCCAATGTATAACACCGTGGCTTTCTATCCAAATAGGATATTTTCTGTTTAGGTATTCGGTGACGTTCCTTGCAGAGTGCGGTGGTGCTCCATCCTGCTGCCAAATAACAGATCTGTGAAATAACAGAACGTTGTGCATTTAAGGGCCCATTTATAAATACAGGACCTACAATAGCATCCTTGTGGATGCCACACCACACGTTTACAGTTTGGTATCCTTGTTTTTTTATTTTTTTTACAATATGTGGATTTTCCGCTGCCCAGTAATGTGCATTCTTTCTGTTAAAAATTCCCGCAGTAGAAAAACTGTTTTCGTCAGTCCAAAAGACATGACTTAGAAACTCATCATCTTCCTCTATTCTATCAAGTATGTCTCTGCTGAAGGTTAACCTGTCTTGAAGGTTGTCGTCGTCTAAATATTGAACGGGCAAAATACTATATGGTTTAAAATTATGGCGATGTAATATTTTTATCACACTTCTTTGTGATATATCCAATTCTATTGCTGCGGCATAGGATGATTGGATGGATTTTCAGCAAAATATAATAACGCGTTAAGTTCTGTGTCTTCTCCTGTTTTTGTTCTTCGCCTTTCTGGTCTCTCAGAGATTCGGTATTCCTAAACTTTGCATAAATGTTTTTAAAACTATTTTTGGAAGGAGGTAGCCTTTCTCGAAATAACCTAACATACTCCCTCCGAGCAAGAGACTTATTCTTGTTGCACTGAATATAAATTTCAAGTAACTCTTTTCGCTCTTCCAATGAATATACTATTTTCAAAATAACGTGCTTCTTTACGAACACTACGTATTTTTTACGCGAATATCTAAGAGAGTGAACTACTATCTCACAAAAAACTGGATGACATCTGTCAACAAATAAATAATGCAAATATGCATTGTTTCCAGAGATATCTTGATGTTTTTATTTTATAATTGACAGCCGTAATGTGATAAGTTTTTAGTAATATCTCACGAACAGGTGGAGTGATTATATAACAATTACACATTTTTGGATTCAGAAAATTAAGGACATTATTTTTGTCTAAAAATATACGGGGTGTTCCATTTAAAAAAATCATGTTTTATTTTCCACCCTGTATATCTTACGAGATTTTTAATATCCGTGCTCAGATTATGAAAATTCATCAAAAATTGTGTCTACTCCTTTTTTGAATGAGTTAAATCGGCAAAGGATAAGTGAGATAAGGGGGGGTGTCAATCTTAAGAGTACCCGGTACATCCAGTAAACGGTTGAGTTTTTTGCAAGATATCACTGAAAGCGAACGAAGTAAATCGATATATCTACCATCATCAGGCAATCAAAAATATGTGTGCATACATGAAATTTTGCGTAAGCCATTGAAAGTTGGCTATGGAGTATCTATCATCTCTTGGAAGATCTGACCCAGGTTTCTCAAATGAAACTGCGTTACAGCTGGTAAAACATTGCAAAGACCTCGATGATAGATTTTATTGTCTCGCCTTTGAAACTCTAAAAAAGAGCATATGAATATGCTCCTCTAATCGCATATGCATATTCTTTATTAGCATATGAATATGATCCTTTATCGCATATTATCAATATGCTCTGCGGGCATGTGGCGCAGCAGGACAAAAATACTGAATCAGCTATTTTAGAAGCAAAAGCCTGTGCTGTGGTTAGCAATGAAAATATGCAAAATATTTTATTGTTAAAATCACATTATTTTCATTGCAAAACCACAGCACAGGCTTATGAGAAAATTTTAGGACAAAAAGCTCATATAATCATCACTATAATAATAGGTAGTGTCTGAAACTAATTTTAATATCAGATCTTATGTGGCTTTTTAACTATTTATAGTTAACGAAAATAAATGCGTGTATTTGTCTCTCACTCTATACAAAATCCCAACCTGAAGAGCAATATTTTCATTCAATGGCTTAAAACAAAGTCAAAAGAAAAAAAATATTCTGAGCACCCATTGCAGTTATATTATCCCTCACAACCTAGGAAACGGTACATTTTTGCAGAAAAAAATCTATATACTTATTGACTACTTCCCTAGACTATTCGTAGGGTACATCTATTACTTATTATTGTAGGGCTATCTATTGATATGTGATATTTATGTCTGACCCCATGCAAATTAATAATGAGATTAACAAGTACATTATATTAAAAAATAGGAATGTCTATCGCAAATTAAAATAACAACAAAATATTTTGAAAATATAACAAAAGGGCTTTTTTAAAGACATAAAGATACCTAATACCTATAAAAAACAAGAAGTGGAAAGTTAGTATTTAGACTATAAGATTTACAATGAAAATTATTTTTATAGGATAAGATACTCATTTTTTAACTGACAGAACATAACAGATATGTACCTACTATATAATATTCTATCCAAAGAAAAATAATAGGTACCTATATATATATATACAATGTTACCATTAAAGTTCGCAATAAATGGAACTTTCTTAAAAAATATTTTTAATAAAAAAACAAAACCGACTTCAAAAAAATCTATTCTAAAAACTGCACTAAAAAGTAAAAAATAATTACGTTATTCATTCTTACATCGAATACAATCAATTTATTAGGCCAATAATATAGAATTATTGTTATTTTTGGAGTCGGTGCCAGCCAAGGTTTACAAAGGACTAACGAAGTAGCGTAGGTATACGTCTCTAATTGTATTCAACTATAAGTTTGAATTTACTAAATACTCAATTGTAAGTACTCAATTGTAAGTGAACGCGTTAGTTAACCTTTTCTGGAACGGCCTCCAAAAATAACAAGAATTGTATATTATTGGCCTAATAATAATAAATTGATTGTATTCTAAGTAATAATGAATAACACTATTTTTTTTTACTTTTTTGTACAGTTTTTTAGAATATATTTTTTGAAGTCGGTTGTTTTGTTGTTAAAAATATTTTATCTCTTAGTTTTCAGTGAATATTGCGTTCTGTATGTATGTAACTTGTTTATCAAATAAGAATATGGGTAGGCAGCGCGTTTAGGGTCATATAGGCAGCGCGTTTAGTATAGACGCGCTGCCTATATGAGGCAGGTAAAAGTGACAAGAACGTTTATGGTCCCGAAATAATTTTCCGTCCTTTTTCTACATTTCCTTCCCATCATGTTATATGAAATACCTAAGAACAGAAAGTCTTTCGGTTGGTAAAAATTTGTCTGCGTAATTTAGGAACTGGAACTGGTAATTTAGGAACGTAATTTAGGAAAATATCAACCATGTTATACTTCGAAAGAAGGGCCAAAGTGCGTGTTTTTAAATTTAAAAAAAATAATGTTGATAGCCCAACTAGGTACGTAGATACTGGAGTTAATATACAGGGTGTCACAGATTATCTATTACTGAATTTTCAGAAATGACAGAGGACACTTAAAAAAACATTTTTTAATAATCAAGTGTCCGAAAATTTCTCGGTGTTATATAAGATAAACTAGAAATCTTTAAAAACAATCTCAATTACAACAGGCAAGAGTAGTTTCTTACTAAATTGAAGCAGAGATACGACCACCATTTTCTATACACAAGTTGTTACGATGTGCAATCGACTACCCAATTCTTCGAAATAGCTGCGGACGTGTCCATAAACCAGTGATTTAATATGACACCAAATACAAAAATCAATAGGAGTCATATCTGGTGATTGTGCAGGCCAAGCCGATCCATCCATTTGGAAATTGTGCATTTAGATAATTTCGGCAATTTAATCCATAGTGTCCTGGTGCATCATCATGCTGGAAAACAATAATTCTTTCAAATATTAAGTAGGACATCTTCAATAGGAACATGAGACATTTTCAATAGAAAATACGTACTGCCTCGTTGGGGAATATGAGCAGCTGAAATACAAAAATGTTTTTAGTAATACATGAACCATTTTTTAAGTAGGTTGCAATTTCCTGAATTTAATTCAAAGCTGCAGGTACTTTTAAAGTTTTCGAACAAGCCAAGTAGGCCCTTTATACTCGGTTTCGGAGATACATGAGAGCGACTCATACTCGCTGTGTTCCGCAGTTAAAGCAAAGCCGCTGTCTTCGTCTTGGTTGTTGAAACGCCGTCTGAGTATCTCATTTATTTCCGAAACTGAGTATACATATTTAGTGATATGATTGAGAGCCCTCTTGAGGTGCTACAGCATTTACAAAGTTTACAGAATATATATATTCTGTAAACTTTGGCTTTAACACCAATTTAAACGTAGATAACAATAAAATAGGTCAGATGTTTTTGAAAATAAATATTATTTTTATTTAGATTTAAAGGCAAAGGAGGTATTTCCTACCATGACCTGACACGTATATTTTCGATAATCCATAAATCATTTAACATTTAAAAAAAGTTATAATTAGATTTCATTTTAATTACATGTAGTAATGAACTACACAGAATTTATACGGTCATATACAGGGTGGTCTGAGTTTAAGTATGGAAACTACGTCTAAAAATAATATATTATTGTCATATAAACATATATCTATATAAAAATTAATGGATTTCAAAATACCAGGTGTTGAAGATTTTTTATTAAAATTTGATATAGCAAGTATAATTGAGTTAAATTAAATGTGTGTTCAAAATATTACACTGGGCGATAATAACTCCATAAGAACTTATTGTTTGTGCGCCACAGATCAAATTAAATAGAAAACTCTTAACCTACGTTCATTTTATAGCAAAACGGTAAGCTTCTTTGGCTTCTTTTCGAGATTCTTATGGTCTTGGGACATTATTGGGACAATAAGTTGGAACATTTTCTGGTAGAGTATGTTCCATAAAAATCATATACACATGACCATCTAACCGTGCAGGCAGTAAATATGGCCGCACTACATAATTGTCAATAATTCCAGGCTAAATATTAAGAGAAAACTTCACTTGATCCAATCTTGAAAACGATGTAGGACAGGGAATGCGACGCTAATGATGCTGCTCCGCATAAATTAATTCGCATTGCTTCGTTGTAAGCTGCTCCGTAGGCAATATGCATGTCTGCTAATTCAATATTTTTAAAATTATTGTCAATGAAACACTAATTTATCTAATAAATACTAATTTCTGACAAGTAAAATGACAATTAAACACACTTATCTAATAAGGAATAATTTGTGACACACGTAAAATGACAACTACGGAAATAGTTGTTGTTTTTCAATGGTTGCTATGATTCAACTTTTACATTCTTGGGAAGGGGACGTATTGTATACCGTCAGGTAAGTCCTGGGGTGACAGCCGGTTCATTTAATTTTTTCTCGATACTGAAGAATTTCGGGACACTAGTTTGTTAATAAAAAATGTTAATTTAAGTATCCTCTTACCATTTCTAAAAATTAGGAATAGTTATTCTGTGACAACCTGTATAAAAGAAGTCGACTCGTTTACCAACTATATACTAAATTACACCTACAATTTTGACATCGCTGGCGCGGTTAGAGTTATCGATAGGCTATATACGTTTCAACGCTACTCAAATTGTTCTGTAGCAATGATAGATGGACACCCCGAGAAAAGGTTTTACCACCGCACAATGTCAATTTACCACCCCCTGGAAATGCGCACGCGCGTTATGCATATGTGTAAAAATCGGGCCAACTTCACATGCACTTAAAAACCACAAGGATGCCCTCCAGGGGGATGAAAAGGTTTTACCACTTTTTACCACCCCGAGAAAATATTTTACCATCCCACCCTTTCATTTTACCACCCCTAAGGAAACAGCCCGCGCGCTATAAAAGTTACAACAAATTCGGGCCAACTTCATATGCACTGAAAATCGAAAAGGCTGACCCCCAGGGGATGAAAAGGTTTTACCACCCCGAGAAAATATTTTACTACCCCACCAATTTATTTTACCACCCCCTGAAAAACAGCCTGAGAGCTATACATATTATGTGTAAAATTCGGGCAAACTTCACATGCACTGAAAATCGAAAAGGGCGACCCCAGGGGGCTGAAAACGTTTTACCACTTTTTACCACCCCGAGAAAATATTTTACCACCCCACCCTTTCATTTGACCACCCCTTGGGAAACAGCCCGCGCGCTATTAAAGTTACATCAAATTCGAGCCAACTTCACATGCACTGAAAATCGAAAAGGGTGCCCTCCAGGGGGATGAAAAGGTTTTACCACTTTTTATCACCTTGAGAAAATATTTTACCACCCCACCCTTTCATTTCACCACCCCTTGGGAAATAGCCCGCGCGCTGTAAGAGTTACATCAAATTCGGGCCAACTTCACATACACTAAAAATCGAAAAAGGTGACCCCCAGGAGGATGAAATGGTTTTACCACCCCCTGAAAAAGAGCCGGAGAGCTATACATATGTGTAATATTCGGGCCAACTTCACATGCACTGAAAATCGAAAAGGGCGACCCCCAAATAATTATTTATAATACTATATAAAAAGAGAGAACTATTATTTAAAAATTATTTAAAAATTTTTAATTACACTTTACATTATTTAATACAAATACAAATCAACGATTGATGCTAGCAAACGACTAAAAATAGTTTTTTTTATCTACACAGGGAAAATAGAATATTTCTCACAATTTTCACTGTTCTCTGTGAAGAAATATTGAAAAAGTAGAAATATAACAAAACAACTGTATGTTCTCCACTGCGTGAGGAAAGGTGCGCTTTCTTCCACTGTCAGTGCTTAAAAAACGGGTTTTCCTGCACTCGTGAAAAAAATTATGATCGCCACAACTGAGAATAAACAAATTAGAGTCGTGTGGAAGACATTTTCATCCCCCTGGTAGGGCTACCTTCCAGCACCCTTTTTATTTTTCTGTGCATGTGAAGTTGGCCCGAATTTGATAGCGCGCGAGCTGTTTCCCAAGGGGTGGTAAAATGAAAGGGTGTGGTGGTAAAATATTTTCTCGGGGTGGTAAAAAGTGATAAAATCTTTTCATCCCCCTGGCGTCGCCCTTTTCGATTTGCAGTGCATGTGAAGTTGGCCCGAATTTTACACATAATATGTATAGCTCTCAGGCTGTTTTTCAGGGGATGGGACACCCTTGTAGTTTTTAAGTGCATGTGAAGTTGGCCCGATTTTTACACATATGCATAATGCGCGTGCGCATTTCCAGGGGTGGTAAATTGACATTGTGGGGTGGTAAAACCTTTTCTCGGGGTGGCAAAAAGTTGTAGGACCTTTTCAACCCCTGTGAAGCCACCCTTTTGATTTTTCACATTTTCCATTGAAAAAATTTGTTTATTCAATATCTTTATTTCTAAAGGTGGTAAAAAAAATGAGTTGGTGGTAAAACGTGGTCTTACGATGGTGTTTCGAATGAGACGTTTTACCATCCAGCCCGCGAAATTTTTCGGGCTTGTGAAATTGGCCCGATTTTTTGTTTATAACAATAAATTGGAAGGTGATAAAACGAAATGAATCGGTGATAAAACGTGGTCTAACGATAGACAATCGATTTAGCCGTTTTACCACGTAGCCCGATTTTTTTTCGGATCAACTTCACGTACCTTGGACAGGGGCTATTTAAGATAATTATTTTGTGGTTCTGTCTTGTAAATTTCAGAATAGCCATAATAAAAACATGTACTTATGTCATATTGTAGTAATCCATGATATTTTCTGCATAAAGCTACATCTAGACAGGAGTCGAAGAGGGTTTACTTCCTACAAATTGTGGAATATTACCATGCCTTCTGTTGTGATTTGATAATGCATCCTTTATCCGGATTTAAATACTACAGCAGTTTAAAAAACGCGAGATTTGCAGCCATTTTCAAGCGTTGAAACTGCTCCTTGTTAGTCCTTTTCGATCCAATTATGCCGGGCTTTCATCCGGGATGAAATAAAACTGCTTGATGTTTTACGGATTGTCGCTTTGTGCTTTATATTGCCTGAAGGGTACACCGACATAGAAAACATGGAAATACCGGGATACGACTCTATAAAGATGGAATTATCAGGGTTTAAAGTCTGTTAGTTTCATAGTCATTTCATAGACTTTTGATCAACCGGATCACGTAAATTTGGGGGTCTGTTAAAGTATTTATAGGAAAATAAAAGGGGAAACATAGTCAGGGGTGGTGTTTCTGTATTAATACATGTGCACATTATGATAGCAGAAGGGAAATTCCTTAGCGACGATACTCATTTCATTTCCTTCCATGGAGAAAGTTTTGGTAAAGTATATTTTGGACACAGTAAGATTTCCTGGATAATATGATCACAGAAGCGGAAACTGATATGTATTTGAACATTTTTAATATTTACTTTAATATTTTTATTTATTTATTTAAAATTTTTTTCATAAAATTTATCTTGGATTAGAGCTTTATTGTTTCTGGTGATAAATAATTTCGGAAAAAAATTCCTTCACGATTAAATCAAACAAGTCGATCTCGAACAAGGCAGAAAACGAGTGGAAAAAAACTATTTTGATAGCGAGAAACTCGGTTGCCTTGCTGAAGACTTAACGATAGGCATCATTCAGAAAACGACCGTCATTCCTAGGCAGAAATCGAATAGAAAAATAAATTTTAAAAGCGAGAAATTCGGTTCTATCGCTGCAATTGTGTATATTCGAGCTTTATTCTTTATGGCGATAAACAATATCGGAAAAAAGATCCCTCCACGATTAAATGAAACGAACGGCAAATTCTCAGGCAGAAAAGGAGTGAAAAAAACTATTTTCAAATCGAGAAACTCGGTTACCTCGCTGAGATTGTGTGGATCCGAACTTTATTGTTTATTATTGGCGATAAACCATTTCGGAAAAAAAATTGCTCTCCACGAATAAATCAAACACGGCGAACGGCAATCAACTTTCAATGCGAGAAACTCAGTAGCTTCTCTGAGACTGCGCGGATTCGGGATTTATTTTTTCCGAGTTTTAATTTCTGAATAGCCTCAACTCTTAACGGTTTAATCAAACATGTCACGCGGCAAATTCTCAGGCAGAAAACGACAGAAAATAGTACGAAACTAAAAAAATCACCTGCCTTGCTGAGATTCCTGGGATTTGAGATTTATTCTTTATTAATGAAGATAAACAATTTTCGAAAAAATATTACTATCCACGATTAAAACAAAAAAGTCGAACGACAAATTCTTAGGCGAAAAATGAGTCGGGAAAATAAGTTTTCACAGCGCTACACTCGACACATTGTTTATTTATTAATAGCGATAAACAATTGAAAATAAAAAAAATTGTACTCATGAATATATCAAACAAGCATATTTTTATTTTTTTTGTAAAATTAGATACTTTTCGCATTCTAAAAATTTCTACTAAATTACTAATTTTTAACATTACAAAATTCTGTACTATAATTTAAGAACTTATCAGCCACCATGTCATCGATTTATTAAAAAGACAGAATTTTTTCCTAATATTTTTTTCTCCGTATATAGCTATAATTATTTAAGTTAATATTTGCACTGGCTATTTTTTTTATATATGGAGTATTCATTATATATGGAGTATTTATATATGGAGTATTCATATGGAGTAAAAAAAACAAATTTTCCCTTTTGTTTTTTTTTCACGGCTAATTAACGGCTCAAAACCGGAAAATCCACATCCACACATTTAGGTAGGACTATAATAGATAAAGCCGTGGCCAGAAAATGTTCTAAAATATTATCAACTACGTAATCAATTAAAGCGAAAAAAAATCAATTAATCTAAAAAAATCACTCTATACCGGTGGTACTTATAATGGAGGATGAAATTAAAAAAATAAATACTCTACAAAATCAGAAAACATGCATAATCACTAATTTTATATATTAAATATAATAAATTTTATATAGCTTTGATTGAATAAGCCCCACGTTGGGCTGCAAATTGAAATGTAATTAAATATGAATTTTTTATAAGGCCTACCTTGATTAGATAATTGTAATATATGTAATATGTTTCAGGCTTTTGAAATAAAAATATTTTATATTGAAATAAAATATTTCAATATAAAATACTTCCCTATCCTTCTCTGTTTTATGGGCGCCAGTTCTATGAACACTAATTTTTAGTTTAATTGAAGGATCACTTTAGCCATGATCACTCTATAGTCTTAGAGGGGGTCCAATTAGGTCTATTATATAAATTTCTATGAGAGATTATTTGTAAGATGAAGTTACTGACTCAAAATAATGAACTTTATTGTATGCAAAATATTATTAAATTTATTAAATTTTAGTGAAGCTCAAATTGTATTAGTTTTAAATTATATCCTGAAATTTTCAAAAAACAAGAAAGAAGAAGGTGTTGGCGCATGGCTCTGTTTATTATCAGATATGGTTAATAAAAATAAACAAAATCTTAGAACCTTATTCCTATCCTGCAACAAAACCTACGTAACTTAAATCTATTACATGGGACCAAGTCCTCTGACACAATATTTCTTAATAACAGAAAAAATTGAATTGTTTATTACCTTGTAAAAATATGTTAATCCTTTTATCACCACGCACACAACTTATCACAACTTATCACTTTTTTTGTTTCACTGGTACACGAACTAACAAATGCTGCTGTCCCTTATGGTAGTGTCATATAGCGGGATGTCGCTGTACTGCCTCTGGGATGCTGACTGCCTTCGGTGGAATCTCTGCTTTGGGATTTATTCACCTTCAAATTTATAACTTACTGCTGCTGTATTTGTATCTTTTATGACTTTAATTATTAATGTAAAGAAAATATTTCCTTTTCTTGTTTGATGTTGATCGCAAATTTCTTCTACTGGGCTGGGACGCTACCAAGCCTTTCACTTCTTACTTGTGAAAACGACGAAAACACTTATTCATGCAGTTTTTTCTACTCTAGACCATTTACACTGGTATTATTGCTTACTTAGCACAAATTAACAATTATTACTTTAAATTTACAATTATTTTATAATAAATTTTCATGAAATTCAGGAGCGTGGCTGTTTCTTCATTGAACGCTGTAACTAGACTCTTTATAATGTTTGTAGTTTCTGCGGATGTCCCTTAATAAAAAATGTTATTTTGATCTGGCCAATCAGATTGATTCCTAATATTTAATTTATTTAATGTCACTTAAAATTATTAGACTTTGATTATCACATTATATAATTTTGAATTCTAAATACAATCATACAGTTAAATTTACTTTTTGTCGTGTACCTAACTTCACTTTCTGTGTGACGCATTCCCTCGAAATTTTGTTTGCTTAATAGCTAAAATTCTCAAAACCCTTATTTACACTTATGCTTTTGCATTAATCCTTTAATTTAGACACAGTTTATTAGTGATCGATATTTTATTATTATTGAAGAACTAAACTAAAGAATAAAAAAATACGGGTATCTTCTTTTTCCATTTACTTTCCGCTGCCATTGTTAAAAAAACTGCGAAAATACCCCATTCCACCATTTTGAATACTATACCGAGACAGATTTGCAAAAGTTTACCTGCTAACTTGATGTACTTACGTGATTTTATTACTAAAGAGACAACCCAGCAAAAATGTCAAGGGTGCCGTTTCATCGTTAAATTTAGAAATTAAAAATATGTTTTATATATACGTAAATATACACATTATAATGAAGTCAGCGATTATGATAAATGTCCTTGGCCTTGAGTGGGTCTATGCTAAAAGATTTACACGTGCTTGACAATACTAATTACAATTATTTAATGTAGATGTAGAAATATTTAAAAAAAAGTAATTAATGCCTGAGTTAAAGTCGGAGAACGGTTCAGTTACCTTTTGCTCAGCTTCTGCAGAATAATCTCGTCCACGATTATATAATCACCTCGAAATTGAAAGCATAACATGAGCCCTCCTCTAATTCGAAACAATTTCCATATAGACAGATATTGTTATCCCTTCAGCGGATTATAAATTTACAATTAGTGGGGAATTAAGCCAATCGTAGGACTGAAAATGAAATTTGCGGTGGCTGAGAGAAAATCCATCCACTTGGGAAATGGTACCGTACCGCGCCGTATTATGATGGTGTAATGAACTGGTACTGCGGAATGGAAATATTCGTAACGTAATTATGTTTAGTGCAACTATGGCAATGTACAAATTGCCAGAGGCCATGCCTCACGTTTTGGGAATGTGGGAATGTCGTTGCGTAGTTGGATTTTATATAAAAAACCTAGATTTAATTAAATTTGAGTTCGAGAGAGATTCTCACTAGGGTGGACCGAAAAACAACAAAGTTGTCAGAGCGAAACACTATATTAAAAAAATGGTTCCTTTGATAGAGGGAAGACGAGGAAAAACTTTTTAAATCAGTTGATATCTGCCGTTCGCACATGGCTCTCAAAAAAATGAGAACATCGATAAAATCAACCAATCAGTATGATTTTTTTTAGGTGACTGAAAGACTACTTACGTGGTCATGATTGCGGGGAAAGTGATCTATAATATTAAAGGTAGAAAGCTCTCAATTTGGTTTTTAGAAATCTGTCATCTTCCGTTTGCGCATGCGCTTTGTGAAAAATGCTTCTTGGTAAAATATGGTTTTTATTTGTATATGTAAAGAGGTTACATTTTAACCGACAGTTATTTTTTCTTAATAGATAGTTGGAATTTAGTTTTATTAAATAACTCAGGCATTATGGATCTTGATGGCAGAGTTGATCTGATGTAGCCATCTCTATTCTCCGCACCACAAACTTTTCCTGATGCCTCCATGTCACGTTTTAAGCATCGCTCCATACCTTGTGTGTGGCAGGAAAAGCTTCTTTGGGTGCAATTTGGGCAGTCGCACAGTGTATTAGTGATAAAATTGTATCGTCAATATAGCGCAAAATAGATGGAGATAATAACTTAGGTACATGAATGTCAATTACATCAAAATTGTTTTCAGTATTATAGTTTAGTTTTTGAGGAAGAAATGACCGAATTGATTTTTCTTTAGAATATCGTTGCCTTGACTTTATTATTCGTCTCCACCCAAGTCCCTGGGGTGCTGGCTGTCATCCATGGCCATTGAGAGGAGAAGGTTTTCAGGAAAAAAATGTCAAGTCGGAAACATATTTATAATACAAGGAACACAAGGGGAGCGCCTAGCCGGTCAAGTATCCCGGCTTGACCCTTGTGTCCCTTGTATTATAAATATGTTTCCATATGCGGTTATCGATTTAAATATCGTTCCATATTATGCGGCGACCAGCTTTTGTACCGCACCCTGTATAACTGCAAATAAATTTTAGGTATATTACTGTAAATAAATCAAGTATGTATAAAATTACACATACGTCACATTCCGTCAATGGAAATTCACCGCCACCTTCACACCAATCAATCAACATGGCTGTATCGCAAAATAAAATTAATCCATTAAATTCCATTTAGAATAAGTTAGGGGCTCTATAGCCATCTAGTTCTTTCGGGCACATCCCCTTTGCTCCATATAGCCAGCGCCTATGTAATGGGCCCATTACGCCCCGAGGCTGTGGCGCATCTATTCTCGGGTCAACAGTTCCTTCAGTATCAAAGTAGGGACGGAATAAAAAATTCCATTAACCGCTGGGAAGCACTGAAAATGATTGAAATAAACATGCGGTGTAACGCGAGCTACGGCAACATTGGCATAACCTGCTACCTCCATATTCGTATTAACCAATTGAGATCCAGTTTCGTGAACCTTACGAACCGCGTATCCCCACATACGGTCGACGATGATTAAAAAATTAGTGCGGGCGATATACCAGATGAACCAGAAATTAGGCCAGAGTCGTAGAGTCAATATCCTGCAGATATAGCTAAATAACAGATTGGTTAAGGAAGAAAGGCATTCTGTTAAACTTATAGAGGATTACTCTACTTTAAAATGACTAGAATGCTTTAATTGCGGAACCGTTTTCGTTTTTCGTCAATTTAAATTTTTAGGGGAGGGGAGTAGTTAACCCTCTTCTATCTATCTATCTCTCTATCTATCCTTAGTTAAATTATTCTCAACCAGGAATCTATAATATCAGTATCTTTCCCATTTTTTGAAAAACAACATTAAATATTTTGTAAGATTTGATCATACAAGTCTAAACTGAAAGGTATTGCCTAGTCTACTTGGACCGTATAATCATTCTGGACCCCAATGGTCAATCCAAAAACTGGGCGGAAGAACGAAATATTGACGACATGTGCCAGATGAGGGATTAATTTTTATTTCATTGAATATATATAATCCTCGATATAATTTCGTGAGGGTAAATGATCCAATGACACCAAAGTTGCACAAAATATGGAAGGATCATGTAAAGGATATTCGATTCATTGACACTATGTACCTTTACAATTATTAGTTTATCGAATACCTAACCTAATTTCCTTGGACCGACCGTGCTACTCCATTAAAAGAATGAAATAAATAAATGGGATATTTGATTAGAGCAGAATATAACCAGTTTTATCTTCTCCGGCTTTGTTCATTCGCACTGCTTTCTTACAAGCCAAAGATTTACATTGAAAATAGATTGATGATTTAAATATGATATATGATGAGCCTTCATTTTTAATCCCAATTGGAACGGGGAATTGTCTAATAAACTATAAGTAATGCGTGATACGAAATGTAGGTATTATGGTAGGTTTGTGAGTCATTAGGTCAATTTGTCGTCACAGAAAACAATATTGATTATTTGCCATTGCCGATTTTAACAATTTTAGTGCATTGGACATGATTGTCCAATGCTATAGAAGTTTCTGTTCAATTTATGACGATTATTTGGGTTGCTGCGATTTGTATTTTCTATTTTAATCGCGGAAACTGACCTTGGCACTGATTTATAGTGCCAAATACCAACAAAACGATTTGCGTAATCCGAAATAATAATACGTATTTTATGTTGAATGATATCTACGCTAAAGCCGCGGTAGTAAATAAGAGAGGTATATGGACGATCTCTCTCTGCGCGCTCTCTCGCACACTGACTACGAATTGGGTCCGCAGCATTTGCAGTTAATATACATTCGTGCGTATACCTCTATTATTTACTACCATCTATCTAGAACCTACTTGCATTTCTAGCTACGTGTGGGCTTATAGTCTATTGACTTATGTTATGCTTATGTTCTATTGTCTGAATGATAGAACAAATATACTTTTAAAATCTCCTGTTTATTTTTTTGGCTAGCAATTCAAATCAAATAGCAAATCAGTGTGATATATTTCATTGTGATATCAATGAGCTGTTGAGAATGGTCCAACAACGATCTACTGGGGTCCAACCCCAGTAGGCGGGGTGGTCTATGTGGAGACATACAAAAGGCTTTTCTACAAATATCGTTTGCTGAAAAGGATAGAGATTCACATGGCTTTCTTTGGTATTCATCATTAATTATAGAATGAAAAGGAGAACAACTTACATTTGAAGACAAATTCTTCAATTCTGACTTTAACGCCATTTTAGATGATGCTGGACCAATTAGACTAGGGGGAAGATTACAAGAAAGTGAGCTTTCCTACGAAACACGACATCCAATTATTATATTGCCTAAATCAAGTACCTACTTGGGTGAGAAAACTTATTTTACGGGTACATGAACAATTCCATCATAGGGGTAGACAGAAAATTAAATCTACCATTGAAAGATGTGTCATATATATGCAAAAAATATAGGGGAAAGTCAGGCAATGTAGACTTTGCTCCCCTACCAAAAAACGGAATATTAGGAAACAACGCCTTTGATGTCATAGGTACAGTCTTCGCAGGACCTCTGTATATAAGGGAAAATGGTCAATCGAAGAAGCTTTATATATAATGCTGTTAACTTGTGCAGTAACACGAGCCATACATACACTTAGAACTAGCTCCAGATATATCAACGAACAGATGTAACAGCTTTGCGAAGGTTTATATTAGGAAGAGGTGTTCCTAACACAATTTACTCGGACAATGCGATGACATTTAAAAGAACGGCATTGGAGTTACAAGAATTGAACAAAATTCTGAGGTGTGCAAAGGTACAGTCGTTAAAGAACCGTATAACCTGGAAATTCATCGTCGAAAGAGCCGCATGGTGGAGTGGATTTTGGGAGCGGTTAGTGAAACCCGTCAAAGATTCCTTAAAGCTCAGCATAGGAAAAGCGACACTCGATTTGGATGAGTTACAAACTATACTAACAGAGGTGGAAACAACAGTACAACTATAAACCTTTGACCTTTGACATATATCGACAATGATCCTAATAATCCATGTATATTGACACCTGAAATAATAATAAGTAATAATGAGTAATATAACGTTATTGTACGACCAAAACACTCCAAGGACTTTTTGGAAAATACTCAGGATAACTGACCTATTTAATGGCAGAGACGGGAAAGTACGATCCTGTTCAATTCGATTACCAAACGGAAAAATCTTAAAACGACCAGTACAGCTTTTATATATCCGGTTGAACTAAACGATGACGGGAAAGATAAAGTACTCCGTACTTCGGGGCCGGAGGTTTTGAAAAATAAATGTAGCACGCCAAAACATAATACGGCAAAAAATAAGCGAGGACAGGTTTTCATCAAATGAGTGCGAGTGCTAGTGCCGTAATATAAGAACCATACCTAAGAACGGATATGTTAATAGATATTATTTATCAAATTTTGTAAACGGATATGTCAAAAAATATTAATTTATCACAGTAACTTAAAACATGTAAATTATTTGTGCAAAAACCTGGATCTGTCGGACGAATAGTTTTGATACAAAATTGTCAATTAAATTCTTTTTAACTCATTAAATTATATGCGAACTTTGATAATATATGGCTTAATTTGTAGACAATCAATGAACATACTAAAAGCATTCTAAAGTCTATGAATGCTAGAAAGCTTGTTTCTGCGTTATAAGTTAGAATTGTAATATAAAACTACGCCTGAATATATAGGGATACACTGGCGCACATACGCAGGCAGCACACTTTACGACTTTGGTGACATTCGTGTCCAAGGACCAGAATACAGACCTAGCGGGTTGAATTAAATGAAATATCCCCCGCTGCTGTAAAAATATTATTTTGTGTTATCTGTTCATACAAGCGGTGGGATGATATGAAAACAACATAAAAACTGCAATAAAAGAGCGAATGGGTGCAAATGTCAAAGTTCTAACTAGACTATTCACACGTGAAATATGGCACTTTAATCATGGTTTGCATTCGCCTGCTTTGTTATATTTATCTCAGGGTTGACTACAGAATGTCAAGTTTGGTTAAATTAAAACGGCGGCGGCAGGCGAATTTATAACTCGGAACTTGTGTTTGTTCCATGTGACTAGTACAGTTAAAACTTCATTAGAATTTACTTAGCGCGCTTAAAATGTTTACTTTAATTTCTCCCTCGGTGCCTAATACCCTAAGCAAGTGAGGACACATATTGTGCAGGAAATAACACCGAAATTATTGTTTAAGTAGCCCATACTATAATATATAGTTGAATAATATAGGCCATTGTTCCATCCTTCGGAGACGACATATATCAGAGGGCTTCTTTTTTATAAGACGTTAGACAAGTGAAGGAAGGCTTTTACCACATTTTACACATAGTTCCAAAAAAGCGGCCACCCGATACTTGATTAAGTTTACGGTACTCTTATATTGGCAAATTGATTAAGAAGTTTTCTTTTGTGTGTGTAGTATCATTACCTATCAATGTATAAAAGGCGAGGAATTATTTTTTACATTCAGCATGGAGAATAATGGATAAATTAAGAATTGAGAGATTTGATAAAATTTATAAATGGAGAAAATGGGAACAAAAATGCGTTTCATCATTATAAGCCAGTCATATAGTACATTAAAATCGCAAAGTAACGGCTAGTTCTGATTTTTTAATATATTGTTAGGACCACTACGAGTAGTGTACATCCAAGTTTGCAGCTTCGAAAGACCTGTGCTAACTTTGAAGCACTCGGAAAACCGCGAAATTTTCGCACTTTTATCTTTTTTTCACTATGTCTTCTAAACGATGCGTTTATGCTAAAGCATTTTAAAGTTGCTTAAACTTGCTACAATTTGAGACTGAAACCAGCCCTATAGGTACAATATTGACCAAGATACAGCTCTCCAAAAATTGCATTGCATTGCAAAAGTGAAATTTCAACTTTCGTCCCCGAAATTGGAAATTGGTAAAATTGCCAATTTTTGGAGGGTTGTATCTTGGTAAATATTATACCAATAATTATACAGAGCTACTTCTGGTCTCAAATTGTAGCAAATTTAATATACTTTAAAATACGCAATAAAGTGCTTCATGGACAAAAGCATTGTTTAGAAGATACAGTGGAAAAAAAACGACAAAAGTGCAAGAATTACACGTTTTTTCGAGTGCTACGAGGTAAGCACAGGTCTTTCAAAGCTGCAAACTGGATATATGCACTACCGGTGGTCCTAAAAAATCAGAACTAGCCGTTAGTTTGCGATTTTAGCGATTTCTACTGTACTATTTGACTGGCCTATTATATTAACGAACGAGTATACTAACGAACATTTTGTTTTTTTTATTAATATTTTATCTTGATGAAAACCGGATACATTACCGTGACTGCTCATTGAAGTTCAGTAGTAGGCTAAGAAGAAACAGTAACATCCCAACCAACCACGTTTAATATTTAATAACATTTTGTTGACCTTGTGATTGTCATCAAAATAAATTTTACGTTAGAAATAAAATTACCTATTACATCCGAACAGAATGCATGTTAAACCATATATTTTAGTTACAAGTATTTTATCGCCCCACCAATGGCGTCCCTAAAAACATGTCTTTCCCATTTTCAACAATTTTTTAAAGATAAAATTTATCATTATCAATGTTAATAATTATTATTAGTTTCAATTTGCATTCAATTGTTTCAATCATGAACTATGAGCCCGACAAGAAAAACGCAAGATATTGTTTTCAAGTAGAATTGACCAGGCTAATTAGAAAAAATGTCACGTGGAAAACTGTCAGTGGTGTGCTCCTTTTTTGGAAAAAAATCATGTTTGCATGCATGTTTGCAGGAACGCCACTGGTCGAGAGATAAAATATCTTCCTACTAAAATACGTGGTGTATTATCCTATTAACACATACTAAAATTAAAAATAATATCTAAAGTACTTTATGAGATCCCTATAGCAAAAAATTAAGCCGTTGTGGCCATATATTCATATCAGACTTTGCCCCATAAAATTACCTATGAAACCACATCATGAAACTTTAGCACGTAGTTAAGGAACACCCTGTGTATAATTCCATCAGAAGCTTTGTGTTTGTTTGATTAAAGAAACGATATGCGGAAATTATCTTCTCGTTATAACCCTCGTTATTGAATTACCTAGTAACCACGAAATTTTTTTTGTGCATTTTTTTCCCGAGAAAATTATTACTCCAGGCAAAGAGAGTAAATAAAGGGTTTAAAAAATAGGAGTATTTAGTTTTATAGACTTGTGTTTGTTGGATCACTGATTCCGAATTTTTCACCTCCCGCCAAAATTTCCTACCGAAAAATCATTTTTGAAAAAATTGCGTCAAAAGCGAGTATTTTTACAACTATTTTATTTTTGTCAATTTAAAAAAAGACATCATAAATATATAAATTGATTAGAGGAAGTGAGAGTGAATACGCGTGACGTATGCCACTTCACATTTAGGCAATCTATTGAGGAATGAAGGCACTATTTTATATCAATAACATCTTTTTGTCGACCTTTTGCTGAGTGACAAAATCTGAGGGTGAAATAATGCCCAACCCCATATAGCACAAAAAGTAGCGAATTTTTTTAGAAACTTCTGGTATCACCACATTAAAATGGCCTGCTCAAAGCCCAGATTTGCATTGGAACATAGAATATGTTCTCGCAAAACACCTCTAGGGACTTGGCTGATGCATTATCGGAAGAATGGGATAATATACAACATCAGAGACTAACCAGTTTCCAATATGCCACGCATTTTTGAAGCTCTTAGAGTTGCTATAGGTGGCAATACCAAATACTAAGATTATTCGTTTTCTCGATTTTGTTGTGTTTATGTCCCTTGTTTGTAAATCGTCAGGTGAAGGAATTATTCAACAGCCAATTGTGCAAATTTAAGAACAAAGTAAGTAAGTAACAAAAAAAGCTTATAGTAACAAAGAAACAAAACAAAAAATTGGAAAAAAGAAACGTATGTGTATCAATACCCGTGAATGTGAGTGAAATATATAACTTCTTTAGAGGGCGGTAGAATGGCGGCCGCAAGTGACCTTGATATTCAGTTGTTTTACATATATAAACCCGAAGCTTATAGCGTGCAATCCACGGCGTTCTTTCTCTAGAAGATTAACGACTAGATATTGTAAAAGTAAATTTATCTGAAGCCACCTGAAAGGAGTTAGGAGTCAAGGCTCGGAGTCGCGTCATTTCCTTAATCGATTCAGTATAAATACACCAACCAAACCCGGTATTTATCCAATGCAGAAGTAGTTCGGTTTCGTGTTTAACTCACACATCAAAGGCGTTCCAAATTTATATTGATAGAGTATCTAGAAAACTTTATTTCGGTCCCTGATCAATTGCAGCTAAATTGAGGTGGCTAAATTCTATACCAACCGATACTTTATACCTTTCGATCTCCGAATTTAGTAGCTAAGTCAAGAATTTAATATTTCCTCATTTTTTAATCAATTGTCGCGGTGTCCGTTGCGAAAATAAATGGTTTCACATTTTTGTCGACAACTTATTGAATTATTAAACACTAACAATGAGTCGATTCGGTGAGTCTACGAACAACGAAATTAGTCAAATTGCTGATACCGGTGTAGTAGGGACACAACGCATTTTGTTAAGCATTCTAATGGCAAAGTAATTCTCCAGTGTTAACGATTTCAAAAATTTTTTCCTATATTTTATCGTATTTTAAATTTTTCGAATTTTTTAAATTTAGAACAATATCGCAGCTAAAAATCTTTATCCTTGCGTAATCCTTACGTAAAATCGTCCGCCGAACAACTTTTCTTCGAAACTTTTTTCTCTAAAATCATCACTTTTTCTATTATTGAGAGAAATGTGGTGCAAAAGTGACGTTTTCAAAACTATTTGCAATAAAAAAAACCATGGCCCGTATCCCGCTCATTGTAACTTTTTTAATGGCTTTTATATATTATATACGTCAAGATCATTCATTTGAGCCCTATTTCAGAGGGTTCCGTCCAAATTACAGATCAAAACCTCTTGACACCCCTACTAATGTGTAGTATAGTTGCGACTCAATCATCAATCTGGCAACAATTTTCTACTTTTTGCGATGCGAAAGTATAGAAATTTGAGCCAGATACTTTCATCGAGCAATTCAATATAATATTGCAAGATTGGGCTTCTAATATGTGAAAATGTGACGGAAAAGACTACAAAGGAGTGGTACTTAAAACAATTTGGAATACTATCGCTAAAATACTACAAACTAATGTTATAAAGAATTTAATATTGTATTTAACCCTTTCACCGACGTGCAGTTTCATTCATCACGAGCTGCACGTAATGCTAAACGTAAAATCCTTCAAGCACAACCCGAAAAGAGAAAATCCAGTGCAGCAGCTACTAATAAAGGTGAAGTATTTGCAATGGCCAAATTATCTGACGAAAATTAACTGACTGAACTTCAAAAGAAATTATATTACATTTTGGCGTTTGAATTAGCTTGGCGCGGAGGAGAAGCAACTTCCTATAAAACCACTTATTTCGTATCTGAAATTGAAAATAATGGAAAAGAAACTGGACGTATCGAGTATAATCCTCTATTATTTTCGAAAACGAGACAAGGCGTTGACAATAAATTATGTGACAGCAAATGGATTACACCCATAAGAGACAAAGAATAAGACAGTTCAAAAGCACTGTGAAACCAAGATCGATTAAATTAGATAGGTTGCTCCATAAATTTTGCGGGAGGATTCGGCAGAGGGTATTTTGGCAGACGTCTGACAGTTTATTTTCAAGTTTCTCAGCGTTTTTCCGAGTTATTTGGTAATTTTTATGTGTAAATACTATTTATAACATTATATGACTATATTTTTAGACTTTTGATAGGACAATATTATACATTATATTAGCAATATTTATACAAAGATGAGGTCGTGCGGTCGGATTGTAAGTTACGAGGCAACCAATCTAATTTAATCGCTCTTGCTGTGAAACGGGTTAAATTATTTTAGTTCCACTTACCGCGTGGGAGGGCGCTAGTATCAACGGTCCCTTGCTACCTTGTGGTTTTTGAGTTTGTGGATCAGTTGTAGATGACGTCGGTTTGGTTACTTTTTGGTGGCTTTGTGTTTTATGGTATTATCATCACCGTTAAATAAACTGCTGTTCAAAATTATCGCACCACGTTAATATTTGCTAAAATTTGAGGTCTCATAACTTTTTTACTTTTAGTCCAATTTTGATAATTTTTTTAGAATACTGTAGATAAAACGACTAATTTCAACTTGCATATCCAGTCTTTTGTTAACTGAGGACGGTTTAGGTATTATACAGGGCTAACTAAAAGGTTGTTATATAACCCTAATTATAAAACACTCTGTGGAATAATTTCGTAACCAAATTCTTTAAAAATACCAATTTTTATTAAGAACCATTCCTTTCCTACATTTTGTTTTTTGCTCCATGTCTTTAGATGCATTTGTTCAAAATTAGCGCACCATACAGAAATCAATTGAATAAACTTTCAGGGTGAGAAGAAACATTTTTTAATTAACAAGAAAACAAAGGAAAACAAAGAAATAAAATTATGTGAGCTGATCCCTAGTAGGTTGTGTTGCCACCTCTATCTCGGATTACAGCCTGAATCCGCCGTGGCATACTTCTAATGAGGTTTTGAATGACGGGTTGAGGAATATTATCCCACTCATGAAGAGTAACCTGTTCCAGCTGTTGAAGGTTCTGTGGGACTGGTAGACGTCATCTCACTGCTCTCTTAATGATGTCCCATAGGTGTTCGATGGGATTTAAATCCGGGCTTCGTGCTGGCCAGTTCATAACATCAATATGGACTTCATTCAAGTACTCAACACAAATTCTTGCTACATGTGGTCTTGCATTATCTTGCATGAATATGAAATCAGGACCAATAAACGGAGCATAGGGCATTACATGCTCCTGGAGAATGTTCTCTACGTAGTATTCCGCATTCATTGCCCTTGCGTTCGTTTAGAACGAAACTGTAGGCAGCTTCCCTTTCCCCTTGTCTTCTATACACACGTTGCCGCCCATCACAAGATTTTAGGCTTATTCTTGTTTCATCGGAGAATAGGACTTTTCTCCAGTCATCGATAGTCCAATTTTCATGTGCTCGTGCAAATCGTAATCGAGCTACCTTCTGAGCCCTGGTAAGTTCTGGTGCCTTTATGGGCCTTTATGGGCCTACTGATCAAACCTGCCTCCCGTAGTCTTCTCATTACAGTAAGAGCAGAAACTTAAACATTTCTAACCATCCCAAGTTCACTCTTCAATTGCGAACTTGTTACTGTCCGATTTCTTAAAGCATTTTGGCGGAGAAAATGGTCATCCCTAACATTCGTCGCCCTTTTTCTACCCTGCCCATGTCTCCTGGAGTGAGAACCAGTTGCCCTGTGACGTTCTAACATTCGACTTATTGTCGAATGGTTAACACCCAGAATTCGAGAGACATATCGCATACTTCTACCCTCTTCAACCAAAGTTTGCGCTCTTACACATTCCAATGCTGTCAAATGTCTCACACGATTCATTATTTTAAATTGCTGAATATTCCTCAACACCGTATTGTTTTTAACAATGTGTCAAAATGAGATTGCATACACCCAATCATTGTTTTTTGGTTGACATACGCCGCCTACGTTTTACATATCACTTGTAACAGCAGAGTAAATTAACAGTAAACTGTTGGTGAGAAATTAATTTTGCTCTTAAAAATGAACCAATGTATCTAAAGACATGGACCAAAAAACAAAATGTAGGAAAGGAATGGTTCTTAACAAAAATTGGTATTTTTACAGAATTTGGTTACGAAATTATTCCACCGAGTGTTTTAAAATTAGGGTTCGATAATAACCTTTTAGTTAGCCCTGTATAATACCTAAACCGTCCTCAGTTAACAAAAGACTGGATATGCAAGTTAAAATTAGTCGTTTTATCTACAGTATTCTAAAAAAATTATCAAAATTGGACTAAAAGTAAAAAAGTTATGAGACCTCAAATTTTAGCAAATATTAACGTGGTGCGATAATTTTGAACAGCAGTGTATAATATATAAAAACAGAATAATATAGTGATTGGTCATAGTCCTCGTCATAATCTGTCCGGCAAGTAGGTAGCATAATTTATTTATATTAGAAAAAAAATCATTACTTACTTTGTTTTTACACTGATATGCATTTTCAAAAAAATGTCGTAATTTCAATAAAACCCTAAAACCCCCGTATATTCGAAAATAAGCGAGATATCAAAAAACACCAACAATTTTTTTTCGAATTGGTCCATAGGCTGGTATCAAAATTTTATCTCGATTTTGGTTTTCTTAAATTCTCGATAAAAAATGAAATGATATTTTGATTTTTGTAGGGATCTAGTTTACACCCTGTATGTACCTTTTTTGAGCACGATAGAAACACGATATTCAGGTCATTTATTACCAACGAAATTTCTAAAAATGTCCTGGAAACCGTATTTTGATATTCCATATTATTCAGAAGAAATATTCATCCAAAATTACATTTTTTCCTTTTGAATTATTCCAACCTATTGGCCAGCAGTGTAGTTGACAGTTTTTCTCGTCTAAGTGCTAGGCAACAGTTTCTCATTAAACAATCCAAATTTATCCGGTAAAATACAAACTTCTTGTGCAATTATAAGTGAAAATATAAATAGGTACGTGTTGTTCAAAATACTATTATTTTCCCTATTCCAGCTTAATTAGAAATTAGGTTTAAAAACTGGTCAGTCCGCCCTGATATTGTAACATTTCGTTTCGACCGAACGTTCCTTAGCGCTTATTTATCGCCAAGACTTCAGTTCGATAGGGACCATCGGCAGTGTTACTGCAAATAATCACAGATTCCGAGTCAGATGTAAACACGTCGTAAGGTGAGTCAAACACAAGTTGCACAACCGTGGCAATGAACTTTTTTCAAGCCGCGATGCAGTCCTGCCCACAATCGGCATAAGGACAAGTCTGGACAGGCAGCCTGTTTCAAGGTCGGAAGTGAGCAATCGTTCTGCAACCACGGAATAAAAGAATCGGTTTTATTAGACCGTACCCGCTACGCTTCGCGCAACTACAGCTCGTGGAACAATAGGCTGATCAATGCGGTGCCATTGATTGTGTTAATTAGATGATTAGCATGATGAGATAACTGAAATTACCTATGTGGGTGATGTAACTATAAAGCAGATAGCCTTAATCGGCATGGGCAATCATTTTTCGTGGGAGGCCGAAAAGAAAAATTAAGTATGACAATGGGATGAAACAAAAGCAATTAATATTAATAGTTATAATTTTTATTTAAAAAAAGAAAAGGTACAGATATGTATAAAACAAAACAATAATACTAAATTTAATAAACTTCCTTCAACAAATAATTTCACATAGCAAAATACCGAGTGCTACAACTGTGCTACAACTAATTGGAAACTAATGGGGTTTCCTTTCTTTTGCAGCAAGTGCAATATTTGGTGAAAATGATAATGACATCAACATTATTATTTAGTAATTTTAGGAAATAATGAAAATAAATACCTATTTATAAAAAAAATGGGTGTGTGCTTACGACCACACGATAGAAGTGAAAACTTCTATTTTTCGAATTTTAAAATATATACTGTAATCGTCCACCCGCATTACCACAACCCGCAATACACCGTACCCGTTAATACCCGTCAATACAGTTTTCACTTCAAAGATGCTAGAACATAACTTAGTACGAAATATTATCGCACACAGATGCTTCAGGCAACCGGCGCTAGATGTCGCCCCATTGTATGCCGCTCCACTGTATGTCGCTTCAAATTACCATATTTTTTTAGAGCCCATTTTACTCGAAGGAGCGTTACATATCCGAGTTTGACGCGTGACGGCCCAGTCTCCTTCAACACCCACAAAAAAGTGCTGAGCGCGCCTAAAGAAGTTTTCACTTCAAAAAATAAAAGAGGGCTTCGCAACTTCTCGTAGCTTGCCACTGAAAAAATTATACAATTTTTGCAAAACTTCATGCAATTTAGTTTCCTTTTTAAAAATTAGAAAAGGAGTGTTATGACAAGTCTGTCCTCGATTTTATATTTCTCCCAAATATTTCATTCTTTGCTCATAGATAATTCCAAGTAATCAATACATATAAATAAAATATAAAATTGAAGTGTAAATTTGTGATGTAAAAATAACGGCTTTTTACTAAATGTATATGATAGTATATACGGTACTTATAACAAAAAAAAAAAGAATTTTAAATTTTTTTCTGTCCGTCTGTCTGTTTGTTCCCGCTAACCTCCGAAACGGCTGGACCCATTTTGACGGGACTTTCACTGGCAGATAGCTGCTGTTATGAGGAGTAACTTAAGGCTATCTTCATTTTAGAAAAATGATTAGCGTTTCGCGCAAAAAAATGAAAATATATGAATTTGTGAACAAAATCCGATCTTCTAAACGGCTGGACCGCTTTTGACATGACTTTCACTGACAGACAGCTGACATTATATGGAGTAACTTAATCTACTTTTATTATAGAAATATAATTAGGGTTCCGCGCAAAAAAATTAAATTCATTAAATTGTGAACAAAATCCGATCTCCGAAACGGCTGGACTGATTTTGACGGGACTTTCACTGGCAGTTAGCTGATGTTATAAGGATAAGTAACTGACGTAGACTTTTATTTTAGAAAAATAATTAGGGTACCGCGCAAAAAAATAATTCTTTCAAATTATGAACAAAATCCGATCGCCGATAGCTAAACCGATTTTGAAGAGACTTTCAATGGGGGATAGCTGGTTTTATACGGAGTAAATTATAGTACTTTTATTTTAGAAAATTTAGGGTTCCGCGCAAAAAAGAATCATGAAATTGTGAACAAAATCCGGTCTCCGAACCGGCTGGAGCAATTTTTATGGGACTTTCACTGGCAGATAGCTGATGTTATAAAGAGTAACTTAGGCTATTTTATTTTAGAAAAACAATTAGGGTTCTGCAAAAAAAAATCCATGAAATTGTGAACAAAATTAGATTCAAATAGGAAAGTAATCATTCAATATAATCTAATATAAACACTAATAAATAATTAATTATATGCGCGTCCGACCGCTACCCCCTCCCCCCCCCCCCGATTTAATGTCACAAAGGCTAAAAACCCTGTCGCGCGGGTTCAGAACGCGCGTTAAATTCGCGCGGGTGAAGTCGCGGGTGACAGCTAGTATTCTATAAAATATGTAAAATTCTACTTTTGAGAATGTTTTCGCTTGAACTAATTTAAAGCGGGCCGTTTAAAATATGTGACATATTTTAAAAGTTTTTCCTCTGGAGAAAGGAAAAATCTAGGCATGACGTTAGCATCCTAATTAACGTCCCTTAAGAAATGTAAAAAACTATGTTTCATAACTTACCGCCAGAACTATTTATAAAGAACTTGTCTGAAATAGTATGAAGTATTTTAAAATTTACTATCTGGTTAAGGGTCAAAAGCAAGGTGGTTAAAAATTTGAAGGCTATTTTGGACGACTTTTTCAGTTGACTGTTGTAAAATGGATTTGCCTATATCATATAATATCTGAAAAAGTTTCAACTATCTGGAAAAGGAAAAACACTATTTTGACAACTTTTCCACTAGTGCCATTTTATATACTCGTAGCTCTATCTAAAATGGGTACAACATGTTGAGAGATATAAACATGTACTTAAATAAAAAATGTAAATCTTTTTTTTTAAAGACATTTTTCATTTCAACTAGGTACTATTAAAATGGACCCAGAAGTATTTAAGAAAAAGTTTGGGCTAGGTACATAGAAAAATATAAAATCGAGGTCATAAATAACCGCAATTTATTAATTGTTAGCAAGCAGCTATTAATAAAACTACTTGCTTTATTCGAACACATTTAACATAGATACAATTTTTCTTAGCGGGTGCTACAAGAAGTTGGCACCCCATTTTTATTCTTTTCTAAAAATGGTTTCTTCGGTATTGCCGCATTGATTGTTGTAAGAGAGAGAATATGAGGTGCCGCTAGTGCGGTGGGTGGTGGCGAGCCATCCCCTCGTGTGAACAAGCGGACATCTCAACAAGAGAAAAAAATTCCATGCGCAAAAACGACAAACTGTGTCACTCTAAATTTTTTAGGTAGTATTAAAAAGAGGGTAATCTATTTATTTCTGTCATCAGTTTTTTTTTAGAAACCCGTAGGAGAGACAATATTTACCTGAGAAACCATCGTGTAATGGATTTTCACCGCGAATACTCTCACTAAGGTATTATCATGAAATATACTGAAAATTATAAGGTGAATGTCAGACTGCAAAATTCAGTTAAATTCATTTACAATGAGATCAATTAAGTCAGTTTGATGACGTCAATGTGACGACGTTCATTTGAAGGTTTCAGCTACCATGTTATCAGAAAAATATCATGTTCACGTCGTCATCCTATCGATATTTTATCAACAGTAAAACTACAAGAGTAGTTTTTATCGGATAACTTTCTCTTTGTCACGAAATAATTTTGCAAATCAGTGATTTTATCAGAAAAACTGACATGAAAAAATTGCGAGACCGGAGGTCGAGCAGTTTTGTAGAATAATTTCAGTTTTTATAGCAAAATTACTTATTGGCAAAATTTTTAGTTAAAAATATTTATCCATAAAAGAAAATCTCGAATGGCAAAATAAATTAACGACGGAATATGTGAACGAACAACGACAAAAATTATCTTTATTTACACAATTATTAGAACAGTTATTAAAAACATTTGTCATAAATTGTTTGGTTTGGTGTACTGTTTTCAATATTCTCTTCTCTACGTTCGACATATGTCGAATATTCGTTGTGTTCAACTTGGAGGTAAAGTTTAATTGATAATAATGATGAGTGTTTTCGGTTGTCTTGATCAGCTGTTGTAGTATAGTCAACAAGTGCCATTTTGATGAATTTTTCTTAGCGTTTACCGAAAATTATGATTTAGGGCTCATTCTCAGAGAAACTTTGAAAAATTTTAATTTAGGCCAGTAAAAATTACAAAAGATAAACAATTTAATAATAAAAAGGATTAAAAGAAGGATTTGGTTTCGTTTTTTGCAAATATCTCAAAAACTATTGCAGATATCGGAAATAAAAAAAAAGATTCTTAAAGAGCAGGAAAATTCCTTGAAAAAGTCCCACCTGCCGGAACTCTACCATCAATATTTATAATTTTAATTTAGTGGAGAAAATAGGGAAAAAATCGGGTGATGTGACTTCCACGAGCATCGACCGACTCGGACCCTGACAATAAAATTATTTAAACCCATTAAATATGAATATTAAGAAATAAAAAAATTCACATACCTTTTGGATACTTGAGGTTTGAAATTAACATATTAGAAACCCTGATAATTGTCAAACTAAAAACCTTAGATTTTTTCACTTCCTGGAGCTAGTTGAAAGGCTTTAGAAAAGATCCCCGTTGGGAAAATAAAAAATATATATTTTCCTCCTTTTTTTTGAGAATGTAGGCTGGCTACCTTTTAGTTTTACTTTTTAGAGAACGTGGTTGGTTTTTTTTAAACAAATATGCCTTAAAACTAAAGGTTTTTATTTTAATATAATCGTTTTATAACATAGGTATGTCCTTTTTTTGTATTTTACGGTTTACGGTATGTCGATGTTGGCAAAAGGATTTTTAAATTTAATATTGTATTCACTGAAAAATTTTTCTTGAATCTTCGCAGTTGAATTCCAGATTATTTTAACTGCATATTCTTTGTAATCATCTCCTGTATTCTTGTTCATATTATAAGCCCAATCCTTTAACATATCTGCTATATTTTGGATAGGAGTTATTTCTGATAGTCGTAATTTTGGATTTGATCATATTAATATAAATTGTCTCGATATTTCCCAAAACGTATGTAATCTGCTTTTGGTTCCTCAAAAGCAGAGTATCGCAGGTCAGAGCAGGTTTTATCGGTCATAAAAAAAGAAAAAACTTTATCGCTTCCTTATCACTTTCAAAGTGACAAAGATGTGACCAAATATACTTTTTTTTTACCTATATTGGAGTTAATTTATCAAACAAATTTTACGTAAATTTGACAGTTTGATCTTCGGACCAAGACGCTTGTTTTATTATTTGCTTGATTATAATTATACAAAATAAATATTCAGTTACCATTGTAGTAAATAGAAACTCTACTACAGTAATATTAATATTGTTTATACTTATTAAAATGTGCCTATTTCCGAGGATGTAATACTACGCCAAGCAATTGCTGAACATGTGTAATTATGCCCACATCGAAAGGACCCTCATAGTATAGCTACGGTATTACCCAAGATGCTCATTAAAACCTATACCTAAATAATATGCTAGTCACATGAAATAAATGTTATAACTCAAGGTCCAACCAAAATTAACCTTTTGTCAAGAATACGAAATTAAGTGACATGCGGCTGGTGAATTTACATAGATTTTAAAAACAGTAGCAACACAACACGCTGTCTCTGGTAATTTATAACATGATAATCTGCCGCTCTAGGTTTCCGACCTGCTGCTAGTAAGTTCAAGGCTTGCTTACAGTTCATTACGTGTGCCTTGATGACGTGCTTCACTGGCCATGATACTGACGTCCTTCGTTTGGAACGTATAAATGCTTAGAACGGGTCCCTAGGGATATGAAAATGCGTTTTTACTGCGCAATTCGCCTCGGGTTTCAAATATGATCGGCATAATATTTACATTATCTTCGTACTTACTTCCGTCTCTAGGATCGTTACCGACAGTTATTAAGAGCAAGCGAATAAGTTCGATACTTACACATTTTTCGCAATTTAATATAACACTTGATTGAGCTCTTGATTTTCTCCTGTTATTTATTGTTGATTTCTCGTTAAACAAGAAAGGCCCATTTAATCATTTGATCCTATAATAGCCCAATGCATATTCGCATAATTTTGATTATTCAAATACTCCTTTTCTGGTATAATTTTTATATTCTGCAATTCGGACATGTCTCGGTATGGGACTTGGGCAACATTTTTTTTGAGGAAGCCAATTCTACTAACATTCTACAAAAACTGGGGGTTAAACGTTAACGAGACAGAGACGTAAGTCGTCGTCTTCACACGGAAAAAAGAACTGCCAGACTTAAAAATCTGTATCAACAACATTAATATTGAAAACACAACGACATTAAAATATCTAGGGGTATATATGGACAGACAGTTTAGGTTCAATAAACAAATAAATGAAATTATAAATAAAGCAAAGTATAGACAATACACGTTAAACACAATAATGACAATCAAAAACAGAAATAGCGCCAGTCCTAACGTACGCCTCACCAATATGGTATCCGTGGGCTACTAAAATCCAACAAAAAAACTGCAAATATGCCAAATTAAGGCATTAAGACTAGCCACAAAAATCAGACGCAATGCACACACCAAAATCACTACACTACATCAAATCACAGGAATAAATACACTCGACACACACATAGAAGCTAACATTATACCCTCATTCATACAAAGGCTTAACCTACACACAAACACTACAATACACACAGCATTAATCCCCAAATTTAGATACCCCCCCAAGTTCCCATCACTAAACTACGTATATACCCCAGAGCGTCCCACCCCCCAATAACCAAATATGAATATTGAAAAAAAAAAAAACAAATACAAAATAGAAAATAAAACAAAACAGAAAATAATAAAACAAAAATATTATAAAATGCAAAACAAAAACAACATGAAAAAATAAAAATAAACCTGAAAAATAAACAATAAATAAAACAAAAGAGGCAACAAAAGACAATAATAATAAAATAATACTAAAATAAAAGACCCACAGAACACTAACATACTAATAATTGTTACCAACGCTTTTTAGCCCACGCTTAATGTATTTATAACATACTAACCTAGAAAATTACTAACAACCGCATGAATCCTACCTACATCCAAAAAAATACCATACCAAAAATACCAAGTCAAAAACAGAAAACCCTAAAACTGGAAAGTCAAAGAACACGCTGAACTTATAACAATTACAACTGGCTAAAGTCTTTCTAAGAAATAGGTGCCATTGCATTGCAAAATTCACGACAGTACGAGGGAGCCAATTAAATAAATTTAGTTGGGCGACGCGGAGGTCCGTGAAGCTGACCCCGAAAAATAAGGGACATATAGAAGTGACTAATTAGTCCTCGAATTAGTCTGATCATCGTTAGACCACCGATTAGTTTCGTGTGACCACCACTCGTTTTCGAGTTATTGACAAATTAATTTTTGGGGCCAACTTCACACAGCCGAGCCGCAGCCCCAAAAATTTAGAAAATCGAATTATCCAGTGCCAAGTTGTTTGATCTTAGTTAGACCATGTAAGATCACCAATTATTTTCGTTTGACCACCCTCGGAAGAAAAGTTATTGAGTAAAAATGATTTTCTAAAAATTTTTCAAGGATGAGTTTACGTAGTATAAAAGGGTGAGTTTTAAGTAGTTGCTGACATTCCGGATCGATAGGCACCCCAGACCCCAAAATCATTTTCCCACCTCCTAGTTTTGTTAGAACACCCTCTCGCGAAATTTGCGGCTCAATTACATGTTACAAAATTACATTTTTCGCTGGGGCAAAGTTATTTTTTTGGTAAGACATCTTTTCTCGATGGTAGATCATCGTAAAACAAGGAATGATCACCCACAAGTTTCATTAGACCACCCTTATAAAAATAGTTATTGCGAAAAGAGCAATTTAAAAAAAATATATCATTCGTGGCTAACTTCACATGTGTTTGAGGGGTTGCAAAAAATACGGATCATATTGTCATCTCTCAAAAACATTTGGCCATCCATTAGTTTTGTTAGACCAGCCTCTCGGAAAATTTGGGGCTCGATTAAATATTAAACAAATGCATTTTTTCGCTGGGACTAAGTTAATTTTCATGATAATAACATATTATATTTTCCTGAGGATAGAGCATCGTAAGACTAGGAAACACCACCCTAGTTTCGTTGGACCACCATTAGAAAAAAAGTAATACCAAAAAAAGCAATTTTTTAAAAAAATATTGTAGGGGCTAACTTCACATATCCCTTAAATACAAGGGGTGTGGTTCTGGGATTGGAAAAATTACGGATCATTTGACCACCTCTCAAAAACGTTTGACCACCCCTTAGTTTTGTTAGAGCACCGTCTCGGAAAATTTGGGGAACAATTAAATGTCAAAAAAAAACATTTCGTTGGGGCTAAGTCATTTTTTATGATAATGACATCTTTTCCCGAGGATGAAGCATCCTAAGACTAGGAAAGATCAGTCCTTAGTTTCGTTAGAACACCCTTAGAAAAAAAGTTATTACGTGAAATGAAGAAAAGTTGCTATTGACATATTATTTCCCACTTGAATTATTATCTTTTTCTAATATAAATAATACTAAAATGTTACTGCCAGAAATATTAGAGAGTCTTGCGTGGGTGTCAGACTGCACTTAACATGCGTAATGTTAAGGGCTGGAATTACTACAACATTTGTATTTTTACAATATTTTTTTTTTATTTTTAAATATTTTCTTTTTGTAATTTAGTATATTTTTTTTGACGTGTGCACAGCATTTTTGTATATCACGAACACGTTTTCTATTCTATTCTGTTCTGTTCTGTTCTATTCTATTCCTCCATATTTTCCATATGCCTATTTCTTCCACATTACACTTCCCGAATACATTTTTTTGAATGATTGATGGTGAAACGGTTTTAAATTTGTTATTATTTCTCTATTAGTCAAATTGTCATATCTATACTGAAAGGATTTTACTGAACATACAGTTTAGGTTACATACAGTTTAGTGAATATACACTTTAGATACTAGCGGTGATTTCCATTTTATTGAGATTCTTTTGGGAGCATACCCAAGTAATGGAACATAATATTCGCGCTTAGCTAATGATAAAAAACTCGCAATAATTTGCAGTAACATCGCCCGACCTTCACCAATTCACGCTCTTTGATAATACTGCCAAAATTAAATGTGCAGAGAGATGCAGTGCCAAAATGTAATTAAACATAACGGGCATTGACGTGTTTATTTTGGCCGCGACTGCAGCTGCTATAACCTATAATAAAACTTGATGGCGATATAATTAAAGTTGTACTATCTTCGAGCGTTCGTGCTTGTTGTGCGCTCCTTAACTAAAACTTTTTATAATTAATAAAACAACTCCGGCGGAGTCTAGGAGGGTTGTTTAAATATTAAAACCACTCCATTGTGTGCATTACAAGTACGGAGAGCGCAAAGCGCAGTTAGTGCATGGCTTTTAATCTTCTTTTTTAATATCTAATTAAACGTCATTAATTGGTTTTCCCGCTAGTTTTATTGGCTTAGTTGCGGAAAAGGCACCGGGAAAGCTGAATATTTTACTGGACTTTATTATTAAGCGTTGAAACATTCTCTACTCACCTTTTTATGGCACAATTATGTTTTAGTGCGCCTGAAAACCGTTTACTAAAACCTTTGAAACAAAGTAATAGTTGTATAAATAATCGCAGGGCTTTTAGAGAAATTTACTGGCATTATCAGATTTGTGTTAAACAAGACTTCTACTTGCCCGTTACTAATTCTAAATCCTAAGTACCATAAACATTCAATTCAGCAGTTCAATTCAGTTCAGTATTTTACTCGGTATTTTATATATATTCTCTCTCCGTCTATCAATACTTTCGCTTGTACCCTGCTAATACTTTTAGAAATGTCACAAGTTGGAGTACAATTTCACGGTGAATGACAAAGACAACGAGCAAACGCACTTAAGAGAATATCTGGCATCGCGGCGTTTGAAATTAAACGCCGTGTGACTAATTTTGACTGTGCTGTGGTCCCAGAGAGACTGCTCGTAGACGTCTCACTGAGTTTCACCAACGTTGTTACGTTGGGATTTTGAGTGAACATATTAAGAAAACATGTTACTTCAACGTTTTAAAAACGTTATACTAACGCTTGCTTCAAACGTGTTATATACGTTAATGCATCGCGTAAAAAATGTGTGGTCCCTTGAAAATATTGCTGCGAACAGCCCTTTAAACTAAATTTGAACAGAATTAAACTGTATATATAAACGCTGCAAATAAACGTTTAAATCTAGCGTTTGCGTATAGAGAGAATATACCTAAAAATAAAATAGTTCATACGCTTGCCTTATCAATGTATATCCTACGTTAAAATATGCCTAGGAAAATATATTTTTCTTACCTAATCAGTTAAACATGCATCAGTATCGTGTTTAATACGTTTTATTTAAACGTCCCAAAGACGTCAGTTGCTAGAATATTATTTAAATATTGTATAAATGTTTAACTGAAACGTTTGCAATATCCTGTAAATATATACGGATGTTTTACTATCGCTTTCACAAACATGATTTTTAATACTGGTTTATATTCATTACATCTTCACTGATGTTAACATAATGTTTGGTGAAACTGAACTGAATTTCGGTAGGTTTAATTAACTTTAATGTTATTGATTAAACACTGGGCTGTTATAATAACATTTATATAACTTAAAGATGCATGCATCAAAAATTCCATTGATAAATTTATTTAATTATGCCAAAATGTTGTTAGGTACGTCATTTCAATGTGAATTTACTACTTTTACTAAGAAAGTACATTAGATATAATATGTACTACTACTGCATTACAATGACTTCCACTATAGCTTTATGCCATCAGTTAAAACGGTGTGTGACATTATCGCCCTTTTTGTATTATTAAAACGTCACATATAAATCTAATATTATTGACGTTGAAATAAAAAATAATAGACGATGTGTTACGTTTTCATAAAATTTATAACGTTTATAAAACGTCCATACGTGATGCTCTGACGATTTTCTCTGCAAAAATTCTAATTATAACGAGATTATTGTTACTAAAATATATAGGTTTCTTGCAAAAAATAATTGTTAAGGATATTAATTAATGAATTATCGTCATTAATGTTATTTAACTAAGTAGTTGAGAGTTTTATTACATATCCTAGTAGGAAAGCAATTCAATATGTGTATTTTACTTATATGTCAGTCATTATTCACCACACCATGGTAACCATTAAAAACTCATACCGAATGAAATTGAGCAAACCCGCACCTTCGCCATAATCTACGATACAATAAATTGATCAAATACGTTTCATTTTACATTTTTACAACGGCTTTAACTTTAGATACGTCGACGGAGACCTCTAAAAAATACGTTTTTACACCCACTCAACGTTCACGAACTCAAACTAAGGAGCTTCACGCAACGAAAAACCTGCTGGAATTTAAAGGAGAACCACTAAAATTTCATGGCTTCTGGCCTAAATTGCCGACTCCCTCGGGAGCGTCAAAGTCTATACGATATTCCTTTTTACTAGATATAGCCCCAGAGGGCATAAAACTAAACGATATAATAATGTAGAAGACATTTTTGAGATGGTAATTTTTCTGTTAGAGGATATACGTTCAAGGGAGTTTATTCACATAAGATTCGTCCCTGGGTGCGAACCCAAGGCGCTGTGATATTTTCAACGAGAGCGTTGTCATATATCGCGTGCCGTTTAATTTAATTTATTTTACATACTTGTGGCATCAGTTTGTGCATATGTTGAACGGTGTAGGTAATTTTTTTGGAGTTAAACCCCAATAGGATTACTTAAATTGGGCTATTTCGAAAATAAAGTTTATAAAGCAAATCAAAAATTTTATAATTCAGATGATTTAAAAAAACGACTTATTTACATCAGAAATGAGAAAAATAACACAGGGTATTTTAAATAATGTTGGAAATTAATTCCGTCATGGGTTAGGAGTGTGTCAGCAAATTGATGAAGAACAGTTTGAGCCATTACGATAGTTAATTAATATTGTTATGAAATCGTCAGCAGAAGCGATTTTGCATGATATACTGAATGTCCTCTAGATCTAGGGAAAATCCCACCAATCTGGCAACACTGCACACGCCGATGTGGCAACATTGCAACTGGGGGTGCTAGAAGTCTTAAGCCTCTAGGGCTTCAAATAAGCGAGATACGCCCCCGGGCCTCATTTAGAATAATTGCAGTATAAAAACATGTGTGGACTACCCCTTTCCAATCTTCGAGACCCCTGTATACAATTTAGAATGGGATGGAATAATTGAGAACAATCTAGAATGGGATAAAATAATCGAGATGCTTTCAGAACCTTAAAAATAGTATATGTAAGTTGCGAAAAATATAAATATTAACACAATGTTAAAGATAAAATGCTAGTATTAATAAATACAATTTGGGAAGGTTTTCAATAAACCTTTTGCCTTGGGCCTTTGATAACGACACTACGCAATTTTATGATATTCCGGACAAAGCGGACAAAATATGTACACAAACTAAAATAATAAATCTTTGATAGATTAAATTTAATGAACAAAAATTTTAAATTTCACCAGCAAGAAAGACAAACAAGAGGGAATAGGGATAGTGTTGAAGATGTTTTCGCTTTCTTCTTCAATATTCATAAGTAAACTATGCATATTGACCATTGCGAAGCTCGAATTATGTACGTGTTTTATTTGATATTCACCGAGAGTCGGCCAGATAACGGCGGAATACTCAGTATAATCTGGAGAAATACAGCAGATCGTGCAAAATTGTTTCAACCCGCTGAATGCAGTTTTTGATGTCAACATATATATATCTTGTTTGCTGTATAAGCTATATTTATATTTGAAATAGTATGGAAACAAATCAAATACTACAGAATGTAAGAAGGTAGAATTATTTGTAAATATGTATATTTCTATAATATAATTCTGTACTTTGTTTTGTTTTCTTTACGAAATTTAGTTGTTTTCTTCGCATACCCTGTTCGACAGTGACACATAAGTACAAAATTTATAATTTTGCGGGAAGCAATAAGCCGTATATAAACAGATTTTTAAATTATTTACACTTAATTTTTGGAGCCATCACAACTAGCCTAGCATGGCTCATTTTTTATGAAACTTAGGAGCGTGGCTGTTGCTTCATCGAACGCCTTAACTACTATTCGATTCATCGTTGCTTCATCGAACGCCTTATACTATTAGACACTAGACTATTCTTTCGTTGTTGATTGTTACTACGGATGTTCCGTATGAAAAACATTTGCACTTCCTGGTTACCTTACTTCTTTCTTGTTATGATGTTATGATCTGGCCGATCAGATTGACTCATATTATTAAATTTTCTTAATTTTACAAGTTGTAAGTAAAATTAAGAAAATTTAATAATATGAGTCAATCTGATTTTGCAATTTGATTTTCACTTTATATAATTTCGAATTCTAAACGCTATTATACAATCAGATTCACTTTCTGTTGTGTAACTTCAATTTATGTGTGAGGCGTTGCCTCGACATTTTTATTCTGATTCGTATCTAGAACTCTCGAAACTCATTTTTATACTGATGATTTTGCATTATTCTTTGAATCTAGACATAGTTTATTAGTGATCAATACTCTATAATTATTATTGTAACTTGTCTATTGTAATTATGTTTGGAATAGATTTTTGTAGCGATTAATTATTTAGTTATAATGATATTGCATTTTGACCAATCAGGCGCGTAGCTGGTTGGCGTTCCGCTATAGTCTGTTCGTTGGTCATAGGTGCGCCCATGCTTGTGCTTATACTATAGTCTGTGCGATAGTTACAGGCTACTGAATTTAATTTAATTTTAATTTTATTGCTGATTTAAGTTCTGTATTTTCGTTTATCTAGGTAGTATTTTTTTCAATAACCGATGTCTAAGATTTGATGCCAGTACACATCAATATCAAAATCAACCAATCAAATTTATGATCAAGAAGGAATAGAATTTTACGTAATATAAGAAACAGTTTTTTAAAAGTAGAAGTATATGATAAATTATGATGTGAATTTACATTTTATATATATGAAGTTGAAATTTATATATGACATACTAGTTCTTAAAATGCCCTTTGTTAATTTGAATCACTAAATGCAATCAATTCATTTTATCGTTAATAAAATTAAAAAAATAACAAATATAATAAACTTACTAAAAAACTTGAAAATGTCTTATATAACAATAATGATTGCAATATTTAAAACAATATTATCAACTTTTATCCATCATTATTAAATTTCACTGAAATAACATTTAACGAAGAAGAAACAGAGTTATTACAAAAAGGTTTAAGATACAAACCTTTAAATAATAATAATAAAATTAAAATTAAAGAATTGGAGAAATTAACTGTTGACACTGAAAGTATTATACAGGCTTTAGGATATAATGACAAAGATAATGCCAGCGATTTAGTAAACAGATAATTAAAAAAGAAATAAAAAACATAATAGATAATAGAATATATCTTTACATAATTATAAGGCAGAAATTAAACTCCTAATTAATATTAGACATAATATAATAGAGAATAATATAGTGGTAACAAAAGCTGATAAATGAGATGTATGGTTTTATTAAATAAAACAGACTATAATAATAAAATATTTAACTTTATTACAGAGAATAATATTATCCAAATTAACCCTAAATTATCATCGTTCATAATTAAAACTAAATATTGTTTAAAGACATGTTTAAAAACTTATAAACAAAAAAACATTCAGGCAATCGAACAAAATTTAAATTCAGATTTTACAATAATTCCAAGACTTTGTGGTTTATGATAATACTTTGACAAGACTTTGTGGTTTGACAGAATTTTTTAATTTTAATTCTATTACCTATTCACAGCCAGACGGACTAGCAATGGGTTCTCCTTTATCACCATTACTATCACATTTATTTATGGATCATTTTGAAACAATTATATTTTAGAAAACAATATTTTGAAGGATAAAATTTTTCTATTATTATAGATATGTTGATGATGTGTTAATGTTATGGAATGACAGTGTAGATAATGCACAATTGTTTTTAAATCATTTAAAATCATAAATAGAAAATATATAGAAAAATCAAATTTACACTTGAAACAGAAAATATAAACCAAAGTATCAACTTTTTAGATATAACCATTAATAATATAGAAAATAAATCATTTTCCAAATTTATAGAAAACCAACACATACAGGTCTAATCAATAACAATAAATCACATCATATCACTCATAAATACGCAGCGTTTCATAGCCATATCGCAAGATTATTCAATATCCCATTAAATAAAGAGTATTTTAATAAAGAAGTTAATATAAATAATAAAGCAAATAGCATTCATTGACACATAATTTCGAGCCTTATTTAATTAATTAAGATAAATTAATTCTGAGAGGAAGAAATAATATTGCAACAAATAATGCATATCTAACGCAAAAAAATAATAATATTAATCAAACAATTTTTCGCACTTATTTTTTTGAGAAAGAATTTGTATATCTACACCACGTTGTTTTCGCACTCATATTTTTTAATTAATTTAATTTTTTCTGATCATCCATAAAATTTACATTATTCCAACGAGACGGTGTAGTAAAATATAACAGCTGGAAAGTTTGTCAATGTTTTTACCGGTGGAATATCGCACTTTGACGTAAGTTGCAGCGGTATAAAGTTTCCTATATTGTGCTCATGGCTGTGGGGCTATAAATTTCCGGATGAAAATTTAATGAAAATTAAAAGCCGCCGTAAAGCGTTTCTATTTTAAACTACTTAACAAGTTCCTAATAGTTTTATAGGTGTAATAAACCGTTAGGATTATTAAAAGGTCATGTTTAAGTGCACGAGAGAAATTTCTGAAAATACTTACTATCAGATACTATTGTACTTAATTTTCATATTAATTATTTTGCCCTACATTTCACTTTTTTATGGAAAATTTATATCCTCCCAATCATAGAAAGAAAACATGGAAACTACATATCTACAGATAAAAGATTTTTTTAAAAGTTTTCTTTGACAATATCTTCGATGATGTTCCTGCTACGGTCTTATAAGCTTTGCAACTTTAGTGAGATATGTGTAGCAGATATTCCACCTTTGGGTGGGTGGTGGGCAAAATTTTCAGGTGGCGTTATCAAGAAATAGAAATAATAATAAAAAAAAGCATCAAATTGGTTTTAAATGAGGTGGATAATTCTTAATTATCCACCTCCTGTTTAAAAAAATCTGCATAATTTAAATCCATAAATTTTACCACGTTATATGAAAACCACCCCTGCATTAGCTAGAACCACTTAAAATTTAATAACCCGCAACTGCACCGCTATGTAAAACTTAGACTTAAAGATTACCGCTTCAGCCACGGTCTCATTGCAAAAGTGTTTTAGAAATACTCTCTGCTATTATCAGTAAAAACTAAGTCTGCAGAACATCCGCGTAGTTGAAGTTTTAATCCCGACTCTAGCCGTAATACTAACGACACCCCGGCTTTCAATTATGTTCTTTATCTAAACATCCCCCGTTAAAAGTAACGAGATGACTTAATGAAATTTTGTCGGAAAATGTATGTAGTTTTTGTGGGACCGCATATGAATTTTACGAGGGATGTACGTTTGCAAGAATATGCTGCCTTGCAAATTCAAATATCGCCATCCGTAGCAACTAACCTTATGCAATAGTGGCGATGTCGGCTAGTTTTACGATTAGTGAAAGCAGATAAACTACTAGAAACTAATAAGAATGACAAGATATCATACTTCCATGTCACTTCAACCGGGGTTGGGCTGATGTCAATTAATTACTTTATATCAAGATAAAAATCATAACTTAAATCAACAGATTTTTTAAAATCATCCTTTAAATTGGAACCAATGATAATTTTGAGAATATTTTTTGAATTAATGCCTTTTTTAATTACAAAATAAATAACCAAATCTTCACATGCAAATGAAAACTTTTTTTGGCGTCCAACGTGGAGTGCCACGCTACAATCCTTTAGTTATTTATTTATTTATATATAGTACATCCAGCAGGCAAAGCCCAATTAGATAAGTAAGTAAGTAAGTAAGTAAGTTTAATTTTTTCATTATTAGTACAGGTTTATATTAGTACCTCTAGCATACTACAAAGTTTGCTTCTTGAGTGTAGTACACTTGCTTAATATACATATACATATACATATATACACACACACATACACGTATATATATATATATATATATATATATATATATATATATATATATATATATATATATATATATATATATATATATATATATATATATATATATATATATATATATATATATATATATATATATATATATATATATATATATATATATATATATATATATATATATATATATATATATATATATATATATATATATATATATATATATATATATATATATATATATATATATATATATATATATATATATATATATATATATATATATATATATATATATATATATATATATATATATATATATATATATATATATATATATATATATATATATATATATATATATATATATATATATATATATATATATATATATATATATATATATATATATATATATATATATATATATATATATATATATATATATATATATATATATATATATATATATATATATATATATATATATATATATATATATATATATATATATATATATATATATATATATATATATATATATATATATATATATATATATATATATATATATATATATATATATATATATATATATATATATATATATATATATATATATATATATATATATATATATATATATATATATATATATATATATATATATATATATATATATATATATATATATATATATCTCGTATATCTGTTTTATAATTATTACATTACTTAGTTTATAGAATTATTTTATATATATATATAAATGTATTATTTTATTACTAGTTATAATATCACAGCCTATGTAGCATAAGTCAGTCTATATTAAGTTATTATAAGAGGATTATTTAAAATAGATTATTAATTGTGCTGCTGTCACCAGCTGACATGAAAATTTTTTTCATTTTACATTTGAATATACTGATGTTTTTTTCCATGATTATTTCTCTGGTACAGTTGGGAAGCCAATTAAGTATTTTAGGGGCCAACATCACAGTTGACTTAAGTGTCCGTGTTATATAAGTGAATGGTATTTTTAGCAATGCCTCATTTTGTGTATGTATCTATCCATTTGTAAGATCCTGAAGTGTTTGTACATAAGTGTACAGGTAGTTATGCAGAAATGCACTTGCAGGAAGTATATCCTTAAATTTAAAATTTAAAATTCAAAGTACTTAAAATACAGACTAAAGTAACAGATATATACCTAATAATAAATAAACTAAATTACAGGTAGCTATTAATTTTCAATTTAGAAGTAAGCTGGAAATCTTGTTTTTAAACTGTTTTTTGCTAGAAGATAAAATAGAAGATATAATATATCAACATTTGCAATACTATTATAACTTCTACATATAGTGGTTAATGGGCAATCAAAATGATGATAAGAATTGGGTATTGAAAATTAAAATGTTTGTTGATTTCTAGGTACTTGTCTAGGGACATTAAAATAAATTAGTTCCAATAGTACAGGAGAGTATCAAATCGTGTACAATCTTAAACAAAAACAGTAAACCCATAATCTCGCACCGCTTACAAAGTGAGAAAAAGTCGAATTAATCTAATAAAAGTTGATACTGGTAATGAATGAATTCAATGACATCAATATATTTTGCATTATGAGGGTTCCAGACAATGCTGCAGTCAGTGGTTTCAAATGCACGAGTTAACAAAGTGGAATTGATAGAATATTCGTAGGTAATTACATTCATTTTTCGGTGATATGTCATTATTTTACACTTGCCTATATTTAAAGATAACATATTCTCCTCGCACCAATTGTTTAGTTATGAAATCATTTTGCAGAAGGTGACAGTCCGCTATATCTACTATTTCTCTGCAAATTTTAATGTCATCAGCAAATAGAAGTTTTGGGGAATTTATTTTATAAGAGATATCAGCAATAAACAAAGTGCATAATAAGGGTCCTAAATTTGAACCTTGTGGTATACCGGAACTGGCAACAAATGCAGCAGATTTGACATCAATTTCTACAAAAAGTTTCCTACCGGACAAATATGATCTAAGCAAATTTATAATGTGACTGGATATTCCAAAGAAAGATAATTTTCCCAATAACAATATATGTGAAACGCGGTCGAACCCTTTGCTAAAATCCGTGTAGACAACATCAACTTGCTGTTTGGCATCCAGCGAATTTGATGTAAATTGTGTGAAAATGCAAAGATTACTTTCCGTATTACGCGCTTTAACGAAACCATGCTGCTGCTCTGGTATATTATGTTTTACATGTACGTATATTGTATCTCACCCAGTATAATTTCCAACAATTTAGAAAATACTGAAATTAATACTATAGGTCTATAGTTAATAATGTCGGAAATTAAACCAGATTTATAGGCAGGACACACACAAGATAATTTCCAGTAATTGGGAAAAGTACCTGTTTTAACAATAAGGTTTAATATGTCATATAGGGGTATTAAGAAACATCGAATTCAATCTTTAACAATTATAGGAGGAACATTATCGGGACCAGTAGTTAACTTATTTTTCAATTTTTTACTAGCGTTTATAATTTGCTCATTTGCTCATATGGATATCAATGTCTAAATAGCTACTTATATTTATATCTTTTATATAATCATTTGTTGTTAAATCTGGTCCAGGAGGTAAGTATACACATACATATTTAACAAAACCATTGGCAATCATATGCGGTGATTTCAAAGATTTCTTATATGACATTTTCCCGGGTATGCGTAACGTTTTCTTTTTAGAGTTAACAATGACCAGAATTGTTTGGGGTTACGTTTTATTTCAGTTTCGGTTTTTTTATGTAATTTTTATATGCGTTGTTTATATTGTATTTGATTTCTTGTCTGAGATTCTTTACTCATTGAAGGTACAAATTAAGTTTATATTTTTTGAACATTTTACGATAATGGTTTTTAGCTTTAATCTTGTTAATTATACTTTTATTATACATAGGATATTTAAATGATTTACAATTTTGTATTGGAACACATTCAATAAGAATTTTGTGGAGAATATTGTTAAATTACTCACAAGCCTCATTTACATCATCAGATAAAGATATTTAATGCCAGTCCATTTCATTTAACTTAGTCTACAGTTTAACAAAATTCGCTTTTGTGAAGTTAAAGGTTGAAGTGAAGTTTTCTGAAGTTCTGGTTGCTTCTGATATAAAGTTGCTAGTTTCCTCAAGTTTTATATCAAATTCTATTCGGAGCACTGGATGATGTTCATCGATGGGTACCAGTGGTTTTTCTTCACAAAACACATTGCCTTTAATATTATTAGAACATAATACCAAATCTAACAAACGATTATTAACGTTCATTACATAATTAATTTGAGCAAGATCACAATAGTTCAAAAAATTATCAAATCTTATAGAAACATTTGATGTAACGTTTTTGTCACTGTATTCCGTTATGTCTCTTGATAGAGATATAATCACTATAGCCACTGCATTAGTCTTATTTAGAGAGGAATTTACGGAGGATTTTAAATTCGAGAAGCTCGTACGCTCTCTGAGTCCCTACCTATAGAATGCTTCTTAGTTAATTTGTAATCCACGTATGCGATTTACCGTCGCTTCCGCCAGTAAGGGGTGCAGCGGCAGATATTTACAGCATATTGGCCGTAAATCGAGAATCAGCATAACAATGACACCGAATGCGCGGTTCTGATAAAGTTTACGAGTCAAACTACGAGACATTCCCCAGCAAGATATCTTGACCGCAAGCACCGTATTGCTGAAAATGCGGAACTCGCAACTTGCCCCTTGAAGTAAATCGGAGGAGAGAAATCACCTTTGAGCCGACGGCCTGTGTTTGTTTCCTGACGTCCCCTGGACTCCTGGCCCCAGGTCGCGATGAAAAAACTTTCCAGGCAGCTGCCAATAAAATTACCTTCGGAATTGGTCGTATAGGGATATAAAATTTGACAAATGTGTGTTTGGTGGGGATAATGGCACCGCCTGTGCGCCCAAATTGGGCATAAATTTACAAGGAAGTACCCTGAGAGTGCGCACAATCTCATCTGGCAGTTTTCTCTACTCTATTATTGAAATGTGGATTACTGGTATAATTCCGAACATCCATTGTCTTATACTTATGGATCGCGTTTTGATTATGGGAAATCATCCTCAGCGAATCATCCTATTATATTTTCGTTGCTGTATGTGAATGATTTCACATATATTTGTAGAAGGTATTGCGAGTGGTAATAAATATATTAATATCCTTCAAACATACTAAGCCGACAGTAGTAGAGGAATGAAAAAGCGCTAAACGTGATTTTGGTTTTCAACAAGATGGCGCGGCATGCCATACAGCGAAAAATGTTAAAGAGCTGGCTTTTAGAAACTTAAATTCCATTTATAGGATGTATTGGATATCCCATAGTCTAAAACGGAATATATCAATTTTTTTAAGGCTTTTGATAAGGTAAATTAAATTCTAAATCAGAATTTTTATTCTGATTAAGAATTATTCTGTAGTACGTCAAGGGACTTGGGACCTCTCTTTTCCACTTTCGTAATTAATTAAGGACCGTAAGTCCTGAGTCACACTTAGTGTAGCGGATAGAGCTCTGAAACTTCATATTTAATCATTTCTTTTGGAGATAATTTTTTTGGATTGGAAAGATATGGGATCGTAACTATTTTGTTCAGAAATGTTCAATGCATCAGAATCTATTTTTACGACAATTTTGGGTGGTATTGAAAAAAAAGAGAGCGATTGAATCTTGAAAATATCGTTCCCGTCTTTCTCGCCTTTCCCGTATTTCTCGTCTTTCACGTCTGTCCCGTCAGTCCGGTCTCTCCCGTCCCTTCCGTCTTTCCCTTATTTCCCGTATATCCCATCTCTCCTGTCTTTCCCGCCTCTTCCGTTTCTCCCGTCTTCCCAGTCTTTCCCGTCTGTCCCGTCTCTCCCGGCTTTCCCGCCTGGCCCGTCCCTTCTTGTGTGTGCAACGAGTATATAATTTTTAATGTAAAAAGCAGCTTCAATTTTAGTTGTAGGTATTTTTTTTCCAAGCGAAACACGGCAGAATTGAGAAAGTTCCGAGGTACCCAGTATAGTACTTAATTTTTTTTGCACGGTATGGATTTCAATTTTTTACAATGTTAGCTGAATTGAAGCAATGCCATCATATGCCCTCTCATAACATATGGTCACGTTTCAAAAATAAAGTTTTTAGAGCCATTTTTATAACGCCGTGTCTAGCGAGCTGTTTCTTCTCACTGGGAGTGCGAGATATGCTTCATCTTTATTCAAAATCCATGAGAACAAGTACAATAGCTCATTCGGTATGTCTTTTTCACAATTTTCCGTGGTAACTGCGTCTAGAGTAAGGTAGGTTTTATTTGATGCTTTTTGAGCCGACTCTAGTGCTTTTCGTATTATTCCAGAAGCTTTATGTAAAATATATAAATCATTCGTATTTATGTTTATGTTGATGATGTTCAAAAGAGTCGCCATCGGTGGCTGGATAGTCATTACAAGTTTCAAAACTCATATCCAAGCTGACGTTTTCTTGCGAAAGTATTTCTTCAGATTGAGTTTGCAGCTGCGGTTTAGAAGCATATTTAATGTTTCTTTTACTTATGTAATGGCTATAGCATGACTGATGATACTTCGCATCCAACGCAAATAGATCAGTATACAGTTCCGTAGATGCAATCATATCGCACACTTGACGCAAAGAGGCTGGTTCCAAAAACTTTGGTCTGGTTTCCTCGCCAGTACCAGTACTTATTTTTTTATTTTGTATTTTTGCCTTCCTTTGTGTTCCCGGCAATTTTTATGACATATTAATCTAAAATATACATCATCTCTTCTGTCTTTCATCGCAGAATTTAACGGAGAACCAACGCCAATAGATCGAGGTCTTTTAATTATTGATTCTAGTGATTGATCATCGAGTCTATTTTAGCATACCATACAAGCGACTTTGTCCATTGTTTTCTTAAAACTAAATAAATAATAATTTCATAACTTTTCGTTCTCCAAGAATTTAAACTTCCCGATAACAGTATTAACTCCTTTCTGCATAGATAACTTACCTTACTACTTACCTAATTACATCGAACACAAACACAAATGTAAATTCATGTAGTTGTACGTCGAAAGGTAAATATAAATACAAGTTGCAACTAAACTATCAGCAAGTCAAAACACTGCACTGCGCGTTGAGAATCATATGTCAATTAAATTATAAGACACAGTATATAATATAATCCTCCTTTCTCCTTTTCCAATGCACGTTCGTAGTCGATAATTGGCTCTCTCTCTCGGACTCTCAGTAAAGAGAATAAGCTCGCTAGACAAGGCGTTATAAAAATGGCTCTAAAAACTTTATTTTTGAAACGCGACCATATGTTCAGCCAAACATGTTAAAAAAAATGAAATCCATATCGTGAAAAGAAAAGTTAAGCATTACTTAAGTCGGAACTTTCTCAATTCTGCCGTGTTCCGCTCAGAAAAAAAAATAACTACAACTAAAATTGAAGGTGCTTTATATATTTAAAATTATATACTCGGTCCACACCCAATAGTACATCAGTGAAACAAAAGTTCGTAACCTACGTTACTTAGCTATGGAGAAAAAAACAACAGTTTGCGAAGGAGGTCCGTACGAAAACAGACAACTTCAAGATTCAATCGCTCATATTTTTTTTTCAGTACCACCCAAAATTGTCGTAAAAAGACAATCTGAGTCATTAAACATTTCTGAACAAGATGGTTATTATCCCATATCTTTCTACTCCGAAAATATTTTTTAATGAGCTACGACGCTTTTGGTGCTATTAGTCAATATTGCAGGAGACACTTTTACCCTGTAAAACAGCAACAACCAAATCTGTGGTAATCCAATCCAATGTCATTACATATAGTTTAAAATTATGGTGTATCGTGACATAACAGAGTGAGTGCAAACATTACTTAATAAGTAGCTTGGATTTATGTCTGCAGAGATAAATTAAATCCTATATAAAAAAGTCTATTTTACAGTCACATTCTTGTTGCTTTGACAGCGTTAAAAAATGTGCATAGTTTTATCACCGATAAATGTGCCTGTTGTCCAAAAGCAGAGTACATCCTATAGTCGCACCTCACTTTAAATTTTGTCCTGTCAGTTATAATATAATTTACATGTATTGGGTAAACTACAATATGAATCGTTTGATTCCAGTGATTACAAAAGAGATTCTTTCATATAGCTTTACTTCTTACGAATTGGCTTGGAGAGGAGAAGCAGTGAAGTGTAAAATGTACCATTTTAATGAAGAAAAAAATCAATTTAATGAAAAGGAATTACAATTCAATTTTTCAGACGCACAAGGTGGGTCTAAAAAATTAGCAGACTGCAAATGGTTGACAAAAAATGGCGGTTAAATTATTTATCCCTTTACATTGTTAAAATTACTCTTAAAAAAGAGAAACAAAACAAAATCCGAACGAATGACTTTTTTAACTGCAAATCCCTGTTGGAAAAACACAAATTCTAAAGGTTGATAAAAAAATGTTCCACTGGGAATTCATACAATATCTACTTGTACCAAAAATTCTGTAGATAAAATTAGACTGCACGCCACAAATAATAAAATTGCCAATCATTTAAACCGTTCCAGTACAGTTTCCCATTTACCCAAAGCAGGGGTAAGTGATCAACAACTTATAAAGATAACCGGACACTCAATATCATCATCATCACCATCATCATCACCATCATCAATTAAACCCTACCTCAAAATTGTCCCAGAACATCACTAAAATCTTGTTAGTATCTTACGAGCATCGAATAAAACATATCAAAACGAATATTTGACATGAGTGGAAACTAAAGAAGAGAATATTGAAATCAGGACACCAAACCAGACAATTTATAACTGTGTTTTTAATAACTGTTCCTCTTAATAATTATTGTACAGGCTCCGACAACATGATTGAACTATTAAAAAGCTTGCTGTGGGAAAATAAATTTCGCCATGCAAAAAAGAACTGAAACAAGAACTTTATTGTTGGTAATTTCTTAATGTCCCCGATGCTCATTGACACACATTTGCAGTCTCCTGCTAAAATGTAACACTTGGAAGCAAATCTTGGTCAAGTCCCTTTAGCTCTTCCCTAATCCGGGCGTTTAAGTCTTGTATTGTCTGAGGATACTTTTGCCTTTAAATAACCGCAAAGAGTCTAGTGAAGAGAAATAATCTAGTGCTGTCAAATCCGGGGATCTTGAGGGCCATGGAATGTTACCAAAACGTGAAATAAGGCGATTTGGGAACATTTGCCTTAAAACGGTTGAACTTTGCCTTACGGTATGAGCAGTGGCACCATCTTGTTGAAACCATACAATATTTTGCCCCCTTCTGTGGAGTTCTAAATTCACACGTCTCCAATATCACAACATATCTGTTATAATTGACAGTAGCGGTGTGGTTGTTTTCTTCAAAAAAGAATGACCTGATTATGCCAAAAGCGGACACTACACACCATACTGTTACTTTTTGATCGTGCACAGATCTTTGATTATCATGTGCCCAATAAAGATCTGTTTGTTAACGTATCCAGTTAGTGGAAAATGAGCTTCGTTCGACATGATAAGCCCAATGAGAACATTTGGATCGTTATTTAATACTTCTTACATCTGTCTGCAAAAATGTAAACGAGCTACTTTATCAATGTCTTTCAACTTATGAACGATCTGTATTTTAAATGGGTGATAATGTAAGGCTTTATGCAAAATGCGTCTCAAATTCAACGCAATCGCGTGCCTGGTGGCAGAATGCACTGAACTTCGCTGAACTGATTACCTGGTCCTTTCAATATTTTTTTGAGTACGAATTGTACGAGTACCACCAAGAAATTTTGTGCGACGCTGCCTGTTTCTTCAAAACATCTTACCCATCTTAAAATCTAGTTCATTGTTGGAATATGTCCGCGGGGTGGTACATTAAATTCATTGCTGACGCGCCTTTGTGTCTGAACAACAGATCGCGTAATAATAAAACACTTTACAGCCAAAATTCGATGGTTTATTTCCCAATTAGCAATAACACTTAATTGCCAAACTGACGGAACTAATAAAACGCACTTTGACAAATATAACTTCGTTTGTTTTTCCATGGCAAGCGTTTCAAAATAGTTCAATCCTGTTGCCCGACTAAATATAAATAAATATAATTATTGTTCTTCATTCACATATTCCCTCGTTAATTTATCTTGCCGAAGTTTTTTTTTGCAAGATAAATTAAAGCCTCTCTTTTATAGATAAATTTCTTTTAACACATAATTTTGCCAATCAGTAATTTTTCTCGAAAAATTGACAATTGACATGTTCATTTTCCATATAAAATCACTGATTGGCAAAATTATTTCGTTGAGATATTTGAGATATTTATCCGGTAAAAAAAAAATCTTGGTTTCTGTTGCCTCCCAAAATATATCAACAAGTTTTTGTGGTATAAATTTACTTCCCAATCTAAACAGTAAAGTAATCTGTACTTATACATGCAGTTGTAAGGCATATATTGCTTTATACGCATGAACACTAATTATACTTATCAACCTTCGAAAATTAATTATTACAATCCATATCAACATATTCCGCGTAATATTTGCACTGTTTAAAAGCATCGCACACGCGTTTTGACACGCGTACACATTATCCCACAGATCGAAATTCGCTCAACAGATTTCTGTGGATTGGGTAAACACTGCTGTGTGTATACTTGATTTGTGTATGAATATCAAACACCAATGCATTATCGTGAATGAAATGCCAATTTGTCGTGCACGGTTCTATTAAGACGTGCCAGAGTCTATAATTAAGTTTATTGGGTATTGTTACATCCGGGGAAGTACCGGAGAGACGATTTGTCGGGAAATGTTCGTTTCGCGTTTTACGTATAAAGGAAAGACGAAAATTAGTTTCCTGTAACGTTTGGATAAGGCGATTGTGTACCAGATATTCTCGGAATACAATGCGGTCTATTATAACACCCCATAATCATTTGTTTCTTATACGCCCATCGTCAATCGTCAATATAAAGAAAATTATAGGTTAGACGAAAATTGCGCCTTCATATTATGTCTATAGTCAATCTGAAAGTGAAAGGTGGTTATCTAGGCTCGTAAAAAATGCAACAATACTTTACGAAATACTTACGTAAACACATATGAGGATTCTGTCAGAATCAGAAGTGAAATACATTTATATGAAACCAGATATAAAAATAATATACATACTAATTTTACAATGGAATATTAAACGATAAAATAAATGAAACTTACGATATAATATATACTTACTAGAAAAAAATGATCACTTGTGTCCTTCCTATAGTAGGGTGGAAATGCCTGCGAAGCGACATTTAATTAAAATTAAACCGGCCTACCTAGTTCTGTCTCAAAATTATAGATATACTTTGGATAACTTTGGGATTCTTGGAATGGGATACTAGACTTCTCTAAGAGAATGATAATGGTCTCATAGTTCACAACCAGATACATATTTTCCACCCTTACTGAATTATATTTCGGCCGTTAAATATTCATAGATAGAGGGGCAGTTCTTAAGGCAGCTCACTAATGAATCGCCACATTCTATGCCATTCTTTGACTATAACCCCGACGTAAATCACACTTAACTTGGGTCAGTAATGTTTGTTTGGAAAGGATTTTGGCAAATAAGAAAATAGTTTTCAGGTGTTTTTTTTTCGCAAAAAAAATATTCACCCGCGCGGGAGAGAATCAGGAATAGAGCTCGATGCCTTCCTAGCCTAACTTAGCCTAGTTAGAAGAACCTAACTTTGACGACCGTCTTAGGACAAAAATATATAACGTGAGAAATTTCAGCGCGCAATATAGAAAATTATTGAAAATGTAGGAAATAAAAGTCACAGACCTTGCGTCCTACGCAGGTGTCTTAGGCATATTGTAAAACCAGACTTGTGTCAAAATAACAATAACAATATATGTCAAAATAACAATTTTTATCGGTTTATGGTGACGGCTAGTAGAAGTTTAGGATGATCATATGCTGAAAATGAGGCATTTATTATGCCAAATTGAAATAGTCGCTAGGAGAGAACTTCAGACAAAACTTATTTTCAAAAGGAGATTGGTTCAGCCGAGAATGGTTCTCACGCAATAACAAAGACTGTTTTATTGTTGCATGTGTGATCGACTAGCGTCCGATATTGATTATTACATGATTAGGTTTTGTAAATTTTAATACATGGTATATTCAAGTAATGGTTATGTTAGAATAACTTTAGTATGTGCTGACTAAGAAATATTGGTTGTGGTTGGCGCCGATTGCGAAACGTACAATAGGAAAAGAGATGATAGTCAGTCATTCCGTCATTCGTCATTGATATTGTATGATATACATTGTAAAAATGGAGATAAAGGATTTGCTTCAATTCAACTAAAACTAGCAAAAAGAAATTATTTAATTTGCAAATAATTAAAATTATTAGTATGGTTTCACAAAGGCACTTACGAAGAGTCAGGCATTGCGCATAAGTGGTGCTTCTCTCACTATGTCGAATTCCGTTAATACTGCACAGAAAGAAATTTTGGATTTATTGAAATTTTTTTGTTAAGCATTTTATATATTATAATTAGTTGTATGTCGCTGAGTAGCGCCTAATAAAGACCGTTGCAATTATTAACTGTTGCGAGGAGTAGTTTTCTATTCAATTATTCACAAGTAAATCTTACATATACTAAGCCATTCATAAAGAGCAATATTTACTAGTCATCCTATAAATTAAACGAATCAGTAATTCGTTTATTTTCCAACACAGCAAATTATGACCTTTTCGTATTCCCTGACCTTGCTGAATGGACAGATAATATCATGTCGCATGTCACGAACGTTTTCGTAAAGATGACTCCCATATACACACGTGGGTATTTTCAATACTAAAATCTCTTCATCACTTTTGGAAAATTATATCAAATCCACAAGTCGGCTCGGAATCCACATTGGCGGGAGTGAGCAAGCTAGAAACAACGTAAAAATTTAAAATAACATTTTTCAGCAAAGTCGACCACGATCTGCACATTTTTTTCCTAAATCAAGTCTACGTGAAGGGTTCTATTTTAGGGCAAGTTGTTACCTGGTTAATCTGGGGAACATATCCTGGTAAATCGGTGCCATGTGGCAAGGAAACCAATCCGCTACGGTTCTGCAGAGGCAGCGGGAATGCGGTGCAGCCACCGTAGTCGGTAAATCAACTTGACTCTAAACCGCATCCTTACATGTATCTAAACACGTAAATCCGATATAATGTACAGCCATTGCTAGATCTGATATCAATACAGCCAGACGCTACCAAATATTGATTCGGGGCGGTGTCGACGAAGGTGACGTACACAATCAGCATCTAATATCATTACACATTTTAGTGGTGTCGGTTGATGGACGTTCCCCGTCTGGGAGCCATATTTTCGCTTATTCACACCTCAGATGAAAAATAGACAAGATCAACTCTAGTCACTTGCTAGAGTGAAAATGTCCGCGAAATGAGATAGAATGATTGTTTATTATCCCACAACATGTTATTGGTCGATTCCCCAACATCCGAAAATTTACTGGGTTTCGTTTACAAACACTGCATCCCACGGCGTCTCCCTCCCACAAATTTTTGTTTATTCGCTGGACCAACAGTATGGGTATTAACCAGTATTGACGTTACCTATCTTTCTATTTTTCATCTGAGATTTACACACTCGACTGGACCAAAAGGGCGCATTTCGTAGTATCATAATTTGCAGTTTTCATTTTCCAATTAGTCCAGTCGTTGAAGGTTTTCCCCTCCGAATTCTTTGAAGCTTGACCGATTGACGAGAAATTTGGTCGTAGCTAGGGGATGCGAAAAGTGACATAGCGCCGTTGTGAGGGTGAACGCTACCCCGCGAGGGTGGACCACCTTGAGGGTGAACGCTACCCCTTCTCGAGGGTGGAACTGTTTAACTGAAAACAAACTATTCTATAAAGTTTTTTTCGATAGATCGATATTTTTCGAGTTATTTGCGGTTAAAAACTTAAAAATAAATGCGTAAAAAATGCATGTTTTGCACGATTTTTCGCGAATAACTCGTAACCTTTGGGTTCTATCAAAGAAAAAACCAAATACGAAGCTTATAAAAAACAAAGACATTGTTTTTTTTATGAATGCTGAGGTGCAAAATAAAGGGAGTTATGGTTCGTTGAAGAATAGTTTTATTTTCAAAAGTTTCATTCGAGGTTTTCAACGCTAAATAACGGAAAACCGATGCATTTTTCGGGAAAAACTTATAGAACATTTTGCGATTGCGTTATAACTAAGCGAGTTACGCTGCGAAAACGGTGGGAAACTAAAATTTTTCAGAAAAAACTGAGCGATAAAACCCCAGCCATCCCCACCAGAATTGATATTAACCGTTATCCCTTTACAAATAAATTACTTTATTTTAGTATTACTTATGTAATCCAACAGTTTGGCCGGGTTAGACGCGTATTTTTCGCAAAAAATATTTGAAGAACGAAAAGATACCTTATTTTCAAAATAACTAAAAATAAAATGATACGTACAAAATGGTATAATGCAAATGCAGTTTTTTCTTTGTTAAATTTGTTGTTAAATAATTTGTTTAGTTTATTTCTGAAAAATTTACAGAACCTATTGATTAAATTTTACATAAGACAGTATACATTTTTTGTCAGAATTTCTTCTTAAAAGATACCAAAACTTGGTGTTGTTGAATTTTCCATTAAGAAAAATAACCCCACATAAATCAAATCCACCAGTTATGTGATTTAATGATACCTTACGTAAAAAAATAGAAAAGGAATATAAAATAGCAATTAAAAAGTCTAAAAAAGATGCTTACGATCGATATATTACAAATTATATTAACAAACCTAGAGATAATTGGCGATTATTAAACCAGGAACGAAATAAGAGAGAATCATTTAAAATTAGTTCGGTCCTATCTCAAGATAATTGAAATTTTAGTTCTGAAGCGGAAATATCTTTTCTTCGATGCCAGATAGTAACACATCTTTTACTGACATAATAAAAAATTACCTCGTGTCGTCGGATCGCTTTTTCTTCGGCGAGTTACAACATATGTATCTACAACATATGACAGTATCTACAACAAGTTCTAGATACTGTCAAGTCATTAAAAAACTACATGTTTTGATTTGTATTCTTTAATTATCCGAATAATTAAATACCGCACCTCTTACCGCATTAATAAATAGATGTTTAAGCGAAGGTGTTTTCCCAGATTCATTTAAAATAACTAAATTTACTCCCATTTATAAAAAGGGTGATATAGACATTGTTGACAACTGACCTATTTCAATTATACCCATTTTTCGCAAAGTGATAAAATTTATTTTGAAACGGACACTAACACAGTATTTCGAATCCATCTCTTTAATAGCGGAGTGTCAGTTTGATTTTTGACCGAAGCACTCTACAACAGAAGCTGTGCAACAGATAGTGAGCAGCATAGTTTTAGTTTTGAGGAAGGAATACACTCAATTATTGCTATTATGTGACCTCACTAAAGCATTTGACTGCGTTCCCCATGACCTTTTATTACTTTTATTGAAGTTATCTTGTTATGACATAAGGAGTGTGGCTTTATCACTAATTAAATCATATCCAAGTAATAGAAAGTAATGCGTAAGCATTGATGATATTACTTCAGATACCTAAGTAACATATAATATGTTGTACCCCAAGAGTCAGTCTTGGGGCCACTGTTATTTATAATATTTATAAATGATTTTAACCATTTCATTTATCCACACAAATGTATACTTTTCGCAGACGATACAACTTTAATAACTTCAAAATCAAATTATATTGTTTTATTGAAAAGTATAGATGGAATTATAAAAATGGCAGACATGTGGTTCTCAGCGAACAAACTTAAACTAAATGAGAACAAATCACCGAAATTAGTTATAACTTCAAACCACAGCATCACGAGCGGGAATAGCGTTAAGCTCCTCAGATTTACGTTGGATGACAATTTAAATTGGCTCAGTCATATCAACTGCTTGGGGAAGTCGCTTACAAGTGTAATTTTTCTATTGCGCCATATGAGGTTGGTGCTGAACATTTCCACTCTACTGTTATCGTACTTTTCATTTTTTCACCCACACTCAAGTATTTGTTACGGTGTGCTGCTATGGGGAAATTTACCCACGCTCAAAAAAAATTAAATTACAGAAGAGAGCGGTAAGAACACTGCGGGGGATAAAAATAGGAAACATTGTCTTTCCAACAGCCTCTTTTTAAAAAGTTTGGCATAAAGCCCTTACCGTGTCTATATATTTATTTCACCTTACTCAAAATTCATAAACATAGTCATAGTAGTAAGTTCAAAGCTCAGACGGATATTCATAATTATAGAACAAGATCAGCTAATTTACTTAGAAATTCCAAATTCAAATTAAAAAAATCCGAAATAATTCTTTAAATTTTAATCTCTATAGGTAATAAGAATCCGCTCTCTATCAAGCAATTAAATTTTAATACGAAGAAAGATATGACGTTTACATTACATGTTTTATAAGGGCTAACTAGCAAACAGAAATATAATATACTTTAATATATCGCTGATTCATTTAATATGGTATATTTAAGAAAATTCATAACATAGCCATAATAATGACGCTAAACTAATTTAGGTAGGCCTGTGTATGAAAAACAAAAATCATATCATATAGCATTATTATGAAACTCTATAATTTAATTATTGCAAGTAAAATCTTAAATACAAATTTTTCTTAACGACAATTTTGGATTTTTTTTATTTCTGTAGGATAAAATTAACGGATATAACTGTTAGTTATAAGTTTGCATTATAGTGCGCGTACCACCCCTCCCAAGCCCTCAACCCTTTAGCCTTTAAATATGAACGGTTTGGCATGTTGAAATATGATGTAATGTAAATAATGTAAATGTAACTAATGTATATGATCTTGCACCCCTTGAAATTAGCTGTGAAATGGTTTTTGAATGGACCCTGGAGCTTCAAAATTAAGGGAGTTATGGGTCATTTGTCCTGTCCGTATGTTGAAATTGAACTCCTCCTAAACGACTAGACTGATTTTTATGAAATTTTGTGTGTACGATTAAGTTTATTCGAGAATGGTTTTTATATTCACAATTTGATCAGATACAAAATATCTTTTTAATGAATAAATATTTATAAATTAGGGTTGTGACCTGTGCATTCGCTATGCAGTAGACGGATAAAACTAAAGTTATGTCTACTGATTACCGGTTTAATGTTCGGTGCTTCTCGCATGGTTAATTATGTGTTGCGTATATTCAAGGGTTAGCAAATAGATTTTTTGTTATTATTTAAAACAGCTTTAAGTTTGAACTCAACACATTTAAGTTTATAGTATACAGATACACTCACACGCAACTAATAAGTCGAGTTTGGATAACTGTACGCGTGATCCAAACAATTTATAGTTTTTTAAATTTTTTTTATAATTTTTTCGATTTACAACGTTTAAACAGAACAACATCTACATTCTACAATTACCTACGTCAACATTTTTTAATATTTTTACAATATTTTCGTTTATTTTTTATTATTTTTTTAAGTTTGGAATACATCGTAAATCATGTCATCATTAAATAAGATGTGAATTCATAAAATACTGCAGGAATGCTTAAATTTTTAAATTTTTTTCACGAAAAGGTTGTTTTCATCCCTTAAAACAAAAAGCACAAGTCGTGCATATGTCACTTTTCAAGTGGGGGGCAAAATTAATTTAATTCCAAATTTTCATAAAAATTGATGGAGGGCGGGACTATATGTACCTACCTCTAAAGCTCTCGGTGTCAGTAGGATAACTGATACAAAATTGGAATTGGCATAACTTTATCGTTGTCGAACGCCTTTGCAGCCAACGTTCATATCCCACTCCTTGAACTTAAGTGGAGAGATTACCGGTACTCTTGAGCTGGATATAAATTTCAGCAACTTCAATATATTAAATTTGGCTTAATCACTTCAGAAATAGTAAGAGTAACTTCTAACTGAATTCGCCGGATATTGACTGTAATGGGAACGAAGTGAAATTGAATTATCCCAGTTTATCTATCAACTTGTTTGGTCTGGATTCCTGGTATTGTTTACGGTCGGTTTTTTTTTATAACAATCGTAAAACTTTCACTTTGACCTGAAAGGCCTATCGAGTTTTTTGCAATTACTCCCACGTAGAGGTCACTTCAAATGGGCTTTTAGAATAATAAAATATCCAGCAATCTAATCAATTGGTATAAACGGTTAAGACGTATATTTTATACTGAGCTGGATATACGTTCCGCGTAAATAAATAAACGGTGTCTCGGAGGGAATTGGGAACACGAGGGAGCTATTATTATATTAATTTTAACGAAGTTGACCGGGAATATCCTAAAATACAGTTAAAGGTACTGTCGCAAACCATCAATATAAAATATCGATAGGAGACTTGAGTTTGCCTCTTGTTTTGACCTGAAATACTTTTCCTTATTAGACATGTGAGAGCTCAATAAATCCCCAGAAGTAGTCGTAAAATGGGAAACTTTACCAATTAATATATTTTCCGCAGATCGTTCAAAGACAATACTGAAAAATGTGTTGAAGGTAAAGCCAATATTTCCATACATTTAGTCACTGCTAGGCAATGAAAAGTTGTTAAATCGCATCATAATTGTAAGTAAATACCATATTTTTGTGACTGTTAGTAAAAGTAACAGTTCTCTCATTATTAACTAGGTTTCAAAACAAAAAGATTTCCCATGCCGTGAAAAAAATCCATCGAAGCCGTGAGATTGATATTTTTCTCACTCTGCATTTATTTTACTTTATTTTTAACCTACTTCAAAAAAGGAGGAGGTTCTCAATTCGACTTTATGTTTTTTTTGTATGTTTGTTACGTCAGAACTCCGTCAATCACTTATAAATCAATTAGGAAGATAGGAAGATTCCGATTGACCTCAAAAACCAGATATACCAAAAAAAATTACGAATGCACCGGTCACAACCCTAATTTATAGATATTTAAATTAATTAAAAAATATTTCCTGTCGGATCAAATTATGAAGCTGAAAACCATTCTTGAAGCAACTTAATCAATATAAAAATCAGTCCAGCCGTTTAGGTATACAACTTTGCTCCCGCCGTTTTTCTATAGATGGCGCTAACGATAAGTAGACATCGAACAAAAACATTATAGCCGGCTTGCAGTACTCTTTAGTATCTTGTGAACATTACTTGATAGCACCAATAATTAATTTGTGTTTACATCATATAATTGTTGCCGATTCAAAATATCAGTTTATGAGCCAAATTCTCGTCATTCCCGTAAATGACGAGAATTTGGCGTTAATATATTTTTTTAATATTAAAAATCTGTGGCTAAGGCTCACCGAATGCTGTCAGAAGCTTATGGTGCAGCTGTTATTAGCGAAAGAACATGTCGTGAGTGATATCAACGCCCCAAGAACGGTGAATTTCACATAGAAGACCGACATGGTGGAAAATCAAAAGTTTTCGAAAATTAAGAATTAGAGTATTTTCTCGGTGAAGACTCGCGTCAAACTCAAGAGGAGTTGGCAACTATCACAGGGGATCGTTATCGGACGCTATTAATGCGTTTGAACCGAGCGTTGAAAGAAAAACGGCCACAATACCTTGAAAGACACGAAAAAGTTATTTTGCATCATGAAAATGATCGGCCTCATGTTGCAAAAGTTGTTAAAACCTACTTAGAAACGTTGAAATGGGAAGTCTTACCCCACCCGCCGTATTCTCCAGACGTTGTCCCTCTGACTGTCACCTATTTCGATCGATGGCACACGGCCTGAAGGACCAGTACTTCCGGTCTTATGAAGAAGTCCAAAATTGGTTAGATTCGTGGATCGCTTCAAAAGGTGTCCAGTTCTTTCAATGCGGGATCCGATTGCTGCCGAAAAGGTGGGAGAAAGTAGCGGCAGACGATGGGCAATACTTTGAAACAAATGTATAATTAGTTCTTTACAATTTAGAATTTAAAGCAAACGTGAAAGATTTATTGTAAAATATTAGCATTCACGATGTAACTGAAGCATGGATAATAAAACACCTAAATATTTCCGGTATTTTCCAGTTGTTAGTATTTCGTAGAGTTACCGCAGATAAAAAAAATTAAGGTTATACGTTGTCTGGAAGTCGAGATATTGTAAAATTTTGTTAAGTAATCCAATTTGAAGTTTGTATCTCAAAAACTCGCTGCGCGTAAACGGAGCGGAGGTCAGACTGCTTTGACTTTCAAGGGCTACGATTTCATACTCATTACATAAATTGTATATTTATTAATTGATTCGAATGAAATTAAATTGACTGTAACGACTATTAATATTTCTCATGAATAATTAGTTGTAAATCAAATAATTTTGGATAATATATATTATTATTAAAACTTGTTAGACAAATATTTCTTATGTATTGTTAGGTATGTTTTATTGCTAATTATTGGAAATATTGTTTTTTCCATAATTAATGAGAGGAAATTAATTTTATTCATTGCCTAACATTTTCGTGTAACTTTACGGTATCATACGATTATTAATAATATATCACGGCAATTCTGTAGGTAATGGCGAACCGATGTTTCGAGGGCAGTAAAAATAAATCCCTAGCAGCAATCGTAAAAGTCTATTGATCATCGAAAAAACAATTGGGCAATTAAATCCAGCGCCGGCAAGTCACGTAAAAGTAATCATTCTTCGGGAGACCCCATAATTTTCATTTTCTAGCTTGCTATACCACGATTCGTAATAGAATTCCTCCATTTCGAATCTATGAAAACAAATGAATATAAAAGATGATCATAATGATACTCTAACGTTTGGCTTAATGAAAGTTTTATCTAGCTGTAGGCGCAATTATCAAGCTCAACGCAATTTTTATTTTATTATTATTTTAATCGCTATATTCTTTGCTCATTATTAATAATTCCCTGAATAATACAGTACAAGTTAAAGTTTATGTTCTGTGGCGGCCAAATGTAAGCACACATTTCCACAGAGTATATTGCTGGAAATTCGACCTAATAGAAGAACCATAAAGGGCCTTAAAAGCTAATAGCAGAGGCAAATATTGATCTACACGCAATATATTTTCAGTTTTCTCGTACGATTAATTCCGCCGCAGCTACTATTCTGTTTCATTCTATTTCCAGAACGCTTTGTTGTCATATCTCGGCTTCTTCGAGAAGCCAAGGAACCGTACAAATTACCGAATGCCCGGAAAATTTGCGGTTTTTCAGTTGGTATGGGGGTTTCCACAAAGAACGTAGTTATATGGCTTGATACTAATTAAGGCAAACGTCTATGAAACTTATGCAGACTTATTGGCGAATTAACCCAAGGCCCTATATGCGCAACCAGCAATACTGATGACGTCAGTGCCGAGATAAATGTCATTTAGTGTGTAATGTCACGTCATTTGTGTCAAATCAGCTTTGCGATGTTAGTTGTCAAGTTTATAACCTGAAATACTGCTAACGTCATAGTAGGGAAAATTAAGTACACACAAACGCCGCTAGATGTCTATCGCTTAGCTTAACTCACGAACACCACAAACTTAATAATAATAATAATAATTTATTGGCGTGTTATACACGAAGTATACAAGTAAGGAATGATACATAAGAAAATATTAGTATACATAGGTCCATATATCGTGTTGACAAAAAGTCTGAAAAACACATGAAATATCTCCCGAAATAGTGTACTTTTGCAAAAATGCGCGGACACGTCTTTTTTTTTAATTTGCCATCCTTTGAAAGAGCTAGATAATTTGTTCAGTGGCGTAACGCTGAACTGGCAAAATACTTTTATTTTGTTTTAAACGGCTACTATTACTTTTTTCTTGAAAGAGCACCTTTTTCTGAATACCGTGGCATAAGAACATATTATGTTGCATAAATAAAAATTCGAGATAAATACAATCGAAATAAAAAAAGGTAAGGTAAGGTATTAATTGAAATTAAATAAAACAAATATATTAACCAAGAATGTGGTCAAATTGTTACCCATTTACTGTTTGACACTGAGCTAGTCGCAAAACGAATTCATTTTGAACGTTATTGATTATTTGTGGTCCAATATTTAGTATTTCTTGCCGAATTCGTTCTTTTAAATCGTCTATGTTTTCTGGTCCGTTAGTATATACTTTGATTTTAAGTAACCCCCATAAAAAATCAAGTGAGTTAAGGTCTGGAGACCGAGGAGGCCACTCTATAGAGTCACGTTGACCTATCTATCGTTGAGGGAAAATATTATAAGTATGAACATTCCTGTGAGTTAAGGTCTGGAGAGCGAGGACGCCACTCTATAGAGTCACGTTGACCTATCCATCGTTGAGGGAAAATATTATAAGTATGAACATTCCTCACTACACCGGGCGAGCGTAGTGAAGAATGTCTTTTTGCAACCAAAGTCGATTAGAAGGTGTAGTATCTGGGTTATTTTCATTTGGATATAAATGTATTAGCGTTTGAATTGTATCATGTTGCAAGAATTCCAAATACCTCTCACCGTTTAAGTTACATCACAAAAATTATGGTCCTAAAGTTCTGCTTCCCGCGACCAGCCCAAACGTTAACTCTGTAGCCCAATATCTGTAGTTTTGTCTATTAACACTTCCATTTAGAAAATACTGGCTTGTTGTTATTGTCGTATGTATTATTTTCCAAATTGCACCGTGCTGATTCTTAGAGTTAGAGATAAAATTATCAGGAGCCAATTTCTTGGCATTTGTTAAAGATTTGTTACTTTATGATTGCTGTATTTAAATTGCTTTACAAAATCCATTATACCTGGATATCCCTCATCGTATAGGTGGGTATCTCCACATGCGAATAAATCCAAAAACATTGGTAAATTCATAGGGTGCCGATTGGAAAGAAATATTATTGACCACGGCCCCAAAATAAAAGGACTACTGGAACTACTGGAAAAAACTGAACAAACAAAACTTTGATCCAATTCAATCTTAATTTTTTTTCAGTTTTGCATCGATATGGATAATTGCATTAATATGTATAATATGGACATTCTTAAGAACCCTGTATTCTCATAATTCTATAATAAACATGGACCATATTTTACTTCCTCCAGAGGAGTTGAAGTACCCCACCATCCCCTACAAGGGCGACCTGATAATTTCTCCTTTCAGTTTTGTTAGAGAATTTATTGTTTTGAGTAAATGTTTTTGAGTATTTTTGCATAAATAGTCTACTTGACAGATAAGTATGACTACGTTGTCCGATTGTCTTGTGACTAATGTTAGTTCCCAAATGCTACCTAAGTTAGTTAGTTATGTAAGTCTTTACATACAAAGATAAAAGTTAATCGTACATTTTTTTACGATTTTCACTGCTCTTTTACATTAAGAATACGGAAAAACGATTTAACATGAAACCTTCACCACAAAAAATAAGAGCCTGACCATTTTTCGACATATCCTCTTATTAGACTTCTAGCTTGTCAACTGAACTCCCGTCACTAAATCGTGCGTTATATTTACCTGACATGTTTCGACGACCGGCCCAAGGTTGCCAAATCCTACAATAATTATAGAATTGTAGTGTTAATTTTGATAGCGTAACACCTTTGAGGGATATTTAATATCAGCTTCCAGCTTACCAGCGACTTATAGCGGGACAGACTGCCGGTTTATTGAAATCTGTACCGAATCAGGATTAATTGAAAGTCGAATACAAAGATTAATAGGTTTTATGCGGGTAATTTGCAGGGAATTTTTTCCTCGATGCGCCTCACATTCAAATTATATCAATATTGATTGATCGTTTGCTAAATTTCGAATATAATTCACTCTGGACCCCTCGTCATATTTTATAGACGACGAAAAAAATTTACGCATTAGCTATACCAACAAATTTCCATTCGACAAGCAAAATTTCCATAAAATAACCGAGCACTCCTCGCTGACAAATTGTATCGAATTTGTCCCCAATCATGTGCCCGGTTCGGAATTAGAGGAAATAATGCGGAATCTCATTAACATGTATGTTGTATTATTATCAACGGGAGACGTTCGAATTCTCCGAGCCAATTATAAAAATCTCGCGCTAGGTAGAAGCATCCAATTTATTTACTACCGTGGGAACGGCGCAGCGCTGAAACACAAAACAGCATTATTATTCCATTCCTTATTCCCGGTTCACGATTCTTTTCTCTTATCCGGTACTTGGCAAGCGTTCGATTCCCGGTGGCCCTTCAATTCGGCTATGAGTTATTCCGAATCAAGGTTTCGCAATAACACAGTTCAGCCGAAGGGTCTGCCGACATCAACATGTCCTCCACCCAGACGGTGGACTCGAGAAGGAACATGCTTTGGCAGATAATAATAGTCCAGGAGCCTAGGTGGTTCTACTGATCTTTTAATATCGTCGGCGTAATAATAGTATTTAATGATTCATTTGTGTCGCATATCTATGTGGGAGAATCAAACAATTATATTTTTTCCTGGACCTAAATAAATGCATAGTTTAACATTAGATAATTTTGCGGGAAACAATTTCCAAGCTGAATATTTATTTACTACTATAATTACTGATCCTTTTTTTTCATATTTTTGCTGTCATAATATCATCATAATAATTTTACATCTTAGAGATCGGTGATACGGGGAGAGGACGTTTTAGACTCAAAGCAGTGTTTTACTCCACTTTCTCCAATATGCACTTTTGTAATATATTTCTAACTCGTTCAAAAATGGTACTTATTCTTGCTGAGGATTGGTACTCAGCACTGTCGTAGTGAAGCAATGAGAGTTCTGACTCCCCCCACCACCAACATAGTCTGAGCTGACGTCAAGGATAGCATGGATGAAGTCACTCCCACTTTGTTCCGCCTACTAATCAACGAATTAAATTAAAGCCTTTGCAAAGTTCGACAAATACTTATAAGTCGATAATTAGTGCTTATGCTTCTATCGCCACTTTTTAGAATTGGACCTTATTTTACCTTCCTTCCATATGCCCGGAAAGGTGCTGGTTTAAACTGGAACCTTAAAAATAACTGTAGGCACAATCCCTAATGACAAAACTATGCTAATCACAAAAAAATCATAATAATAACAAAAAACCAAAAACTTATTGTTTCACTCCGAAGAGAGTTTTGATCTTTTCAACATACTGCTTGTAAACTAGTTTATTGTCATTGTTAATAGTATCACGGTCTCATATTTTCTTATATTTTTTAAATGTATATTTTCTATGTTTTAATTTCGATATTTAGTCACCTGCACACCAGGAAGTATATAATTTTTAATGACTTTTTAAATGGACAAGATTTTCAAAACTCCATATAAAATTGAGTAAAATGTATACAGAGATCTGACGTTAGTAGTGATATTTGCAGTGGCGGATGGGCACAAAAAATAAATTGAAAAACCAGAATCTAACTCCGCAGCAAAAACCCATATAAATACCTTGATATTTCGACGAAGTCTTCTGATCATGGCCTCAAGACTAATTAGAACGCTCCACAAAACTTTATACACATGATTAGACGACGCAAAATGTGACGATTTCTTTCCACCGGTTTATTATGTTCTAACTTATGGCGCAAAAATGCACTATCTAATTGTTCCCATACGTCAGTTTTTCCTAAAACCAAGTCCACATATGCTTTTAGATGAGACAGAAATATCTCATGTTTCTTAAACATGTTCATGTTTTTTAAACAGATACTGAATTTTTTACTGGAGTTTATTTCTGAATCCATTTCCATTTGGATTATTCTGTATCTGTAATTTCTGTATTCGGATAAAGTACAAATAATAAATACACACAATAAATCGGGCAGACACAACAATATGCACAATCAGATTAAAAATATTCTGTACTGTCACTATACTATCTATTCCTAGTCCGAAAACGGTTTTAAAACCGGTAAACTTAATAAACAAAAGTTTATTTACACACTAATACAATACTATCTACACTATTTTGTTTCTGCGGCACAACTCTCGATCTCGCGACGAAGGAAAACCACGCTTCAGGTGGCCTGATATCGCTAAGACTAAGGGAACAACGAAATGTGACTCCCGGCCGGCATATATCGGCGAATTTCGTTACGCCGTTATATTTTACGATGACCGTATTTGGAGTCAGATTTGTGTATTCCCCGGAAAAAAATTTGTCATAGTCTAGTATGTGAGGAGTGGGTGTTTGGCGGAAATAAGTTTTGAGTAGTTTTTCGAAACCAATAATAAAATTGCAATTAAATGTAAAATTATTATAGCGTCATATAAATCTGCGTGCCATGCACAAATGAAGGGTGGGCACGTGTCCTTGTGTCCCTTAGGACCAGCCTCCACTGGTCACACTTGGTATATCCCACTTAGCACTTAAAAGAGCATTATATATAATTCAATGAAATTAGCTTGTATCTTTTCTCCGATGTATTAAAAACACAGGCATTTTCCAACTCACATACACTACCGAAAATGTTGCATAGAAAAAGATGGATGATGATAATCTTCTGGTAAAAGTGCAATTATCTTAAATATTGGAAATAAAATATTCTCATTTTCCTCAAAACTTCTCGGAAATCATACTAAATATACAGCTCAAATCAAAAAAATGTTGTATTTCCAATCTTGCAATCGGTCGACGATAAGTCACGCTATCGTCGACCTATATATAATATTATTATATATAGGTCGGCTATATTCTAATATTATTTTCTGGGGTAAAGTTTGGCTGTTTGCCTTAGTTTGATTATTTATTAAGTATGGAATTTACTAATAGGGGAAACCATAAATTAAGGAATAATTTATTTTTATATCGAATCCTTAAGAGTTTGTGATTTTATGAGATGTGCCGCCTTTTTATTTTACAAAATAAGGACAATAGGATTTTAGATATTTAACTTGGGCGACACATGTGTTACCTATTAACTTTTTGAATAGAGAATAAGCACAATATCGTACTTTACATTTCCTAGAGAGGACACGAGACAAGATACATAACTCACTTACTGCAGACATAGTAAGAATTCTTAAACAATAAAAAAATTGTTTAAGACATTTTTGGTCTATATTATACTTCCCGACATAATTACACGCCTGGACTTTACCATTTTGTTACAATACTCTTACTGTATTTTCTCTATGGCTGTCTCCTGAAGAAACTCAATAGTGTTCACACGGTCCTCGTACGGTTGAATAAAAGCCAAATTTATATCGTGGTGCGTGATCGATCGTCAATAATTTGTTGGCAGTGTCGAAAGTATTTTAGTTGCTCTTGCACCGTGCTATACCCGATTGAGGAGGTAAGTGTGGTACTATTACTCCATTACTATTGACAGAACGTGTGTTTGATTTTGAAGACGCACTCTCGCAAGCAATACTTCCGTCTCGTAAGTAATAAGTATTGCTTTCTGCCTATGTAATATTAATTACGCGGTGTGAATCACGATAAATCTTAATTAAAATATCTAACTTAATTGATTATAAACTTGGTGCGACACAGGGACGTATTGATCAGAATTTAGCGATAGAAGAACCAGAGTAATCGCAATATTGGCTAAAAGTTTTGTTGCGAGTCGTTAGTACAACAAACTTTATTGCAGAACGAGGGCTAGCTTTTGGAGGTGATGATGAATTAATTGGTTCCCCGAGAAATGGGAATTTTCCAGGTATTTTGGAATTGCTGGCAGAGTACGATCCAGTTCTCTCAACTCATTTGTAAGATAAGGTAAATAAGGGATAAGGCCACGTCAATTATCTTTCATATAGATTCTGTGACGAACTGATTGCTTTGATGGGAGAAAGAATCCTCAATAAGATTAGCAAGAATAAAAACATAGAAATATTATTGAATATCAGTTGATTCTACATCTGATGAAGCATACATTGATCAACTGACAGTGGTGTTACGATATAGGGATAGATGTGCTACGAAGAAAAGATTTCTTACATTTATTTCAAATTGTGGTCACACTGGCGCTGCCATGGCAAACAATTGAATTTTTAAATTCTCATAAATTTGATATCGGCGATTGCCGTGGTCAATAGCATGACAACGCGGCAAACATAAGTGACAAGTACAATGGGATGCAAGCTCTAATTTTGAAGAAAAATAAATTGCTCGTATTTGTTCCTTGTTGTGGCCATTCTTTGAGCTTAGTTGGAAAAACTTGCAACTAACTTTCGATTTCGTCCAAAACTGATACCACTACCGAGCGATTTGCAATTTTGGTCAAGAAATTATCTGAGAATAATACTAAATTTTACGTTCCCAAGATATTGAGTGAAAATCGTTGGTCTTGTCGTGCTTGCTGGTCTTGTCGTGCTTGCTGGTCTTGTCGTGCTGATTCAATTAAAGCTATTTTGCATGGTTACGAGAAAATTAAAGAACATATTGCTGACATATCTCATGGCCAAGAACAGAGAGTCGTCGTCAAAATCGAGGCCGCCAGACTTTTAAACAAGATGGGATTTATCGAAATCGCACTGTACGCTGAATTATGACACAACGTCTTAGAGCGATTTAATGCTACTAACAAGTTGTTGCAAGATCCAAAAATGGTTCTTTCTTCTGCAGTAGATGCACTGAAAGATCATTCGTCCAGTCCAAAAGAGAAAAGTTTGAGTATGAAGAAGCAGCGTGGAAAATATGAGGTACAGAATATAAGGAAACACGTTCGAGATAGAGAAACGTTAGGCTCAATCCATTAGATTATGCGAAATCCTCAGATGCCCAGTTGTCACCGAAAGAACAATTTCGAGTAGGAAGTTTTTTTCCTGTGGTTGCTCAGCTTTCAGCATTTCTGACCGATAGGATTCGCGCCTATGACGGTGTCTGCGATCGATTTGGCTTTCTAAATCATTTAGAGAATTTAACTATATCGGAGCTTCACAAGGCTGCCGATAGTTTAGTAAATATTTACAACGGTGATCTGGAGATCAGTCTTCAGAATGAGCTCTGGTCCAATTTGTAGCGTTGATAGATGCTTTCAAGAAGGAGTACAATGTTCAGAGTGACCCAAAAGAAATGTTCTTCTACAGGATTCTGATGGATAACAACTTAGGCGGTGCATTTCCTCACATTGAGATTGCATTGAGAAGAAAGTACTCGGTATTGATGGCGGCTAATTGAAGCGGAGAACCTTATTTTCTAAAATGAAAATTATTGAAAATAGGCTGCGTACGACGATGATACAAAAACGTCTTGTACATTTGACATTGCTCAGTATAGAGAGTGATTTACTTCGAGAAATGGACTTGCCTCCAAGAAAGCATGTAAAGTGTCATTCACTTAAATGTACTAATGTAATAAAGTATTATCAACTGCAAAATCGATTTTCAATAACTGACAAAAAAATGTCTAATAGTTGAAATTTGTTTTTCAAATGCAAAAATAAAATTATCAATAGATATTTGTTAATTGAGAAGGCCTCCCTTTCTTCTTTGTCCCGGGGCCCCCACACCCCTGTGTCCGGCCCTGCCGGCATCTGACACAAGCAGCTGTACTAACACCGAGTTAATGTAATTGCAATATTCTGCAAAGACGCTTACATTACAAGGAGAATAAGGAAGCAGGAACGTGCATCTCATACCACAATCGGGGTAAATACTGGCTCAAGTAAGAACGCGCGTGCATTATTTATTTGTATGAGAACTCAACGCCTACCTGACCATAACAAAATCGAGTCGCAAGGGAGTTTAGGCACTACCAGATTACTTCTTATGTCCCTCAATTATTTATTAACAGTTTTATGAAGCGGTGACCTAAAAACTATTTTCTTAATTTCCTTAGATGTTTGCATATCAAGAGAAATTTTGATTTTTATATAAGTACTCAAATAATATTTGAACAATATCTTTAGAATTATATTTTGTTGTCAATCATTTATGACTGGGGTAAAGAAGTAATGTAGACGATGTAACGTCGCGTAGGCCCGTAGACTGGTTCTAATTCCAGAGTGAGCATCAGAAATTTTCGAGCGGGCTATTCTTGAAACAAATTATTACAATACTGAAATAATTTATGGAATGAAATCTTAAGTCGACTGAGAGATATACAGCGGCTTTCTGTACATCTTTCAATTTCTAGTTTCAACGGGTATATTATGTAATATAAGAAATAAATCTCTCGATGACCATCCGAGCAGAGGTTCTCCTGGGAGACCATCAAAAGGCTCCAGGCGCCTGAGGAATCCGCAGCATAAGTCAGCGGCAATAAAGTCTTTCACAACCACGTTCAGACCACAGTAACTTATCTGAGAAATTTAATTTGAGCCAATAAAACATTCATAAAGGCGGATAAGGCAATGCTCATAATACGTGCTGGAATCCCTGTAATAACTGCAGCTATATCTCCTGTTGCCGACAGGTTAGGTGGAACATTTAGACTCATAAGCATATGCCTTGGAGCTTTAGGTGCCGTGGAGAGATGTATGTTCATACAGAATGCCCTATAAACGTCGTTACGTCTCGCGAGCTTTCAATATTACGCCCCTGGCATAGCCAAATTATTATATGTATGCGGTCGACAACGTCAGATATGCTGATGATATTCGATAAGCATAGATTTGGTATTAGGTATTTGTTTTTTCGTTATAATTATTGTGGGCAACATCATTTGAGGCGTTTACTGCAACAGTGACCTAAGTAAGAAATTTACATTTGTGAGTAATTGAAGATTTAAAAAATATGTAAACTTGGAAAGTTTATAACAGCAAGAGGTGATTGAAATGACTCATGACATTGAAATGAAATTTCCTTCATCACAAACCACCCATCACAAACGCGTAATTTTGAATTACAAATGGTTTCTAGATGGAAAAACTGTATGACACCACCTGTCAGCAGTTTTTCAAATTTATCCGGGGCAAAACTACACAGCAAGCTGTTGTCACCAAAAGTTACAATATCTTTGATAACAAGTAATTATGGTGCTAGTCAGCTTATGTAGTGAAAATGAGTCGCTTTGGAAGTGATTCTATGACTAATATTGATCTGGCGATTGAAAAAAGTGTACCGTACAATATCGTTAAAACACATACGTCAATAGGGAGTTATCGCACTTGCTACGTTAATGCAACCGTTACGGTATACATCACGTGACCTCCTACGTTATTGGTAGTTTAACGTAGGTAGTAAATTAAGTTATCGCAAATAGCCGGAGTGTTACGTTATTTTGTTTAATTCATTTAGTCACCGTTAGAGGGCCACGTAGCATCAAAACGTGAAAACGACTTAATCTGTGGATTTTATAACCTACAATTTTTGTGCTTCTGCTGTCATCAGCTCTTCGCTTATTTTTAAAATTTGAGATATGATGGATAACTTTTTACGAGTACCATTATTGGGCGAATTTAATTTGGAAGAAATTGAATACGGAATTTTGTTTAATATTGCGCCGGAAAATAACATACAACGAGGAAATCGTGCAGACTTGTATGGTAGGCTAAATTTAAATGAGCTGACCGATAAAGAAGTCCGTTTGTACTTAGATTTAATAGAGAGCACCTCCAAAGATTGGCGACAGCATTGAGAATTTTTAATGAGAGTAATGTCAGTACAACGACAAACGGACCTGAATAACCGGTACGATAAACCAACGAGCTAAATCGCCTAAAATGTCGTAGCCCGCTATCCGTTTACCGGTACGTAAAGTCCTGCGCTTGCGCATTTTGCAATTCACTAACGTTAGCGTACCAGATATTTTAACGGAACGAGTGCGATAACTCCCTAATATGGAAACAGTTTACGGAATTTTGCAAGGCAAAGAAATACGAGCTTTTGGAAACTACAGGTCTAGAGCAACTAAACCTAATCCTGAAAGATTGGGCGTGGAATATGAAGAAAGAAAACGGTGAAAATTACAAAGAACTAGTTGTGAAGACAATGTGGAACACCGTTGCAAAAAAAAATGCAAGAGATGTATTTTATGAAGTGGAAAATTATTTTTTGATTCATTTAAAGATATTATCTTTTAAAGTGTAGTAGGGAAGCTCGTAATGCGAAACGAAGGAATTTGCAGATGTGCGCCAATAAAAGGAAATCGAGCTCTGCTTCATTAAAATTGGAAGAATATTACTCAATGGTTTTATCACGGGACGAAGACACTCCGGCTGGACGCCAGCGAAAATTTTACCATATCTGTTCAAAGTGGATAATTCTGGGATTAAAATAGGTAGATAACATAATTACATATGTTTTAAAATCACTGATTTTCAAAAATCCTACTTTTTAGAAAGCGTAGAATATAATCCCCTTTTCAATAAAACGGCCCAGGGTGGAGAAGAGAAATGGCCGATAGCAAATGGCTGGCCCCCAACACGAAGAACCCTACCTTTTGTCCAGTCCGTCTTTTTAAAATTCTAATGGTTAAACGTTCTTCTAGAATAACAACTGATAAATTATTCTTAACAGTAAACCCATCATGGAACAAAGAACAATCATGTGCATGGTACAAAAACACTCCAGTGGGAAAAAACGAACTTTTGAAATTGACTAAAAAGGCAGGATTAAATACAAAAGAAATAAAAATAACAAACCACTCTATGCTGTCGACAGCAGTTAGTAACCTGGCTAAAGCAGTGGGTGAACAACAATTAATTAAAATTACTGGCCACAGTTCAGCCAACTCAATTAAGCCTTATCTGCAAATGGATAATGAGCATTCCAACATTATAAACACCCTTAGAAGCGATGCCTCAGAACCTCCAGCTAAAAAACAGAAGATTCTGCAGCCACTCCTCGAGCTTCTCACTGTACAGCTGGACCCATCAACAACATTAATGATTTACCAACACCCAATGTTATCAATGAGTTAACAAAGATTTCAAACAATACCCCTACTGTGTACCAAAATTGCAATTTATATTTTAATTGTACCATAAATAATTAAGTTAGCATTTTGTGATTAAATAAATTACATGTTTTTCAGTTTTCAAATTAATGCCTACATATTTATTATGTATGCATATATAATAAAAAAGGTAGTATGTTTTGTAAGCTATGTGTATGCAGAATAATCTGTTACTCTTGAAATAATCTTGTCAAATACCATTCGCCATCTAATTTTTCCTGTGAAAAAAATCGAATAAACACGTTGCTAAGTAATATCTTAACAAAATGTGAAAATATTTTTAAAATATTACCTAGCAACGTGTTTTTCGATTTTTTTCGGAAAAATTAGGTACCCTTATGATATTACTTACGAATATTTACTTTTTGCCTAATCAACACAATAGAGAATTTGAAGTAATATTGTGAAGAATAAAAAGTTAGGCCACTTTTGTAGTGTCATTATATTATTTAAAATGTATTGGATCACTTAAAAGTAAAATTACAAAAATCAAGAAACGTATTTTATTATAAAAATATATTATATGTTTAGAAAAAATGTATTCCTTAAGGAGTTTCTTGAGTAAGACGAGGATAAAGAGAAACATATAGAGTTGTTCGTTTATGTGCGAGGGGTGTGCCACTAGAAGAAGTATAAAAATTTACTACAAAAAATACGAGAAAATATTGTATCACTTTGAAATTACTATAAAATACTCAAATTACTCAAAAATATATTAGAATTACCAAAAAATATTGTAATTCGTATTCATATTGTAAAGTATTCAAATTACCAAGAAATATTTTATTTATATGACATAAAATCTCCAGAAAACTTAAATTCCGGGCATGGCACCGTTAATCTAGCATTGTTATTAACATCATTTATAAATAATATCCAATATAGTGATACAAGTCTTAAGTTCATCAAAGACAGTGCCGACATTGGCTTGGTTTATTTGCGCATGTGCTACCTATATTTGTGCATGCCCATGTGTTATATTTTCAAGTCCCAGAAAGTATAATAAATTACAAAGAGATAAGGAATTACCATAAAATAGGCGAAGTAATTTCAAAATGACCAATAAATATGTCGCAAATTTTAAAATTATCATAAAATACAATATTACTCTTAAATATTTGGTGATTTAATTAGGTGTACAAAATTTTCCCAAGTAGCACACGCCTGGTTTATGTATTATATATACACCCAACCACCAATTTTTGTATATCATGTGCGTCGTTTTGGGAGACAATTGATTTCAAACTCGAGTCCATATATCTGGAGTGTTATGAGACTTCACTCGGAAAATTGAGTGTTTATTATGGCAGTCATAAAAACTCTTATTACGTTCTATGGTTTATTCGTCATTACTTCCATGGGCACTTCCATTATTCGTTTTAAAGTTGTCCACGAGACGCTGTCCTTTAGATAAGTTAAACCTCTATTCCTATTAGAAAACCTCTATGCCTATCTATGCCTATTAGAAAACATTTATTGTTTTCCATCTTATACCAAGTATTTTTTTTTAATTATACAAAAATTCAACGAGACTTCAACTTCAACGAGAAGGTGAAAAATTTGTATCCAGGAATGATCATAGGTAATATAGGTAAGTCAGTGTTTACAGAACACCTTCTTTATTTTATCACGAGACGCCACTGGTTGTAGATTTTCAAAGATATTTTTCGATTATGCCACGGCCTTCGAAAAAGTAGCACTTGCACCCTCTAAATTATCCAGGGTAATCTATATTAGTTTTAAAATCATTTAGTATTCTTCTGCACTGCGTTTTAGGCCAGTGTTTGAAACTCTTTAATTGCATTTTATCACTGTTCTCTTTGTGTTCCTCCCGCATATGTTCCAATGAGCGATAAATAACACTATTCCATTGCACGTCACTTGGCATCACTATCGTCTTACCATTTGCCTGATGATGTTTATCGGCTGATGATGTTCTAATTAAAAAACTAGTCACGGATATTTTCCTCTCAGGATTCCTCTTCTTTCCAACCGGACTCGAACGAGTTATTGATTTAAAAATAATGGTGTTACATATTCGTTTGCAGGGCTTTTAATGAATTATTATTTTATAATTAACGTAATGTGTATTAAAATAGTAAAATATCTGCTTTTATAGGATGACGGCAGCATACCACGTAAAATAGTAGATATAGAGAATACAGTATAAAATAAATTCTAAATGCAGATGTATTCCTATTTTTATAATTAACTCAATTGGGAGCGATCAGTCTCTGCGTAAGAAGTTAGAGATGTCACATAAGCTTCTGAGAACGGCATTTGAACATGGTCGAAGAAAAACGGAAACGTCGCATCGCTTCCTTTATGTACTCTCCATACAATTTTAGCAGTATTTCCTGGCCTGTGTATATATTTATTTCCTCAAAGAATGGCTATGAAGACTCGCGAGCCCCCTTGGGCTCTTAAGCATGACTTCTTAGTTCACAGCATGACCATAAACTTTTAGAAAGTCGTTGCTGTGCCAAGCGCAAAGCGTGAGCTAAGGGGTGTCCAATTACAGAACCGTCGGAAGTAGTAGTAGGAATTATACCCTACAGGTGCACACATTGTGTCAAGTCGTATTTTATTTCTAAAAGACATTATTCGTTGTGTTATTTTTAAGTTATGATCCAGTTAAGTTGCAGCAGCTTTTAACCTTATTAGAGGCCCCGACACTTTCTCATTAACAACGGTAAAAATGGTAAAGACGGCTCAAATATAAAATAATTTAAATACAGTTATTTAAGTTTTTAAACCCTCGACCATTCTTATTGCCTTTATGTGATTTTGGGGTCATTTATATTCTTTTTATAATGATGTAGCAAAATGGCAAAGTCCAGGCCTGTCATTTTGTCAGGAAGTATAATATAAACCCAAAATTCGTTTAGTCCTTTTGTTTATTGCTTAAAGGACCACACTAAGCATAGGTAATTTAATTTTCCTTGTGTCTGATTGGGTGTCGCCCAAATAGATCATACCAAGTAGGAGATCTAAAATCCTATTGTCCCTATTGTAAAATCAAGAGGGTCTCATAAAGCCCCGGGTGGCACTAAACTTAAAGGTTCCACGGTAAAATTAATAAATTATTTCTTGGGTCATTGTGCAGTTAGAAGTGTCACTTAATTCCTGGTTTCCGGTATTAGTAAATTCGGTAATTAAGAAATAATCAAAAATAGTCAAACAGCCACACATTACCCCAGCAAAGAATATTAGAATGATACTCACATAAAACGCACAGAGAAACTAACTAATTGGTACCGAAAGGCTACCTCAGAAATATCATAATTGTATTGTTTTGGGGAATTCAGGATCTAGAAGAGATCTAGAGGCCTAGAAGAGTTTTTCGTGGGGTTTTCTCTTCATGTATGTAGAAAACGGGCTCCCCACAGTAAACACCGGAAATATTGTTATTACTTATCCAGCGAGGGATAACCAGACCCCTCTAGCGGTCAGTTGCTACTACTCATCAGACATTCCTCTACTTACGGTGTACTGATGAGAGCCAACAGCTTGAAACTAGTCTACACCTGGCGGAGGTATTGGTGAATGACCATGGCTATCTTATCGGATTTGCAGGTGTAATTCAATACAGGTAGGAATATTAGTTCTCTGAGTAGTTGTTACCTGTAAATCCATTCAATTACTTATCCATGTAATTAACCGTAAAGGTAATCATGTCTTATTAGTTCTTGTTGTGCAACCAGTTGTCGTTAGCTTACGGGTCCTGAAATTATGTAAAGGCTAAAGTAGGTCTTATTACTTAAAGGTGATGAGATCTCTCTTCCCCACCTCCAACAGGGGCTAGAGCGGTAATCTTAACGCCAAAATCAGGCAATTTTTGGCAGGTTTCAGACAGTTAATTCGGGTTTAAAATCAAATAGTTTAGTAAGCGGGAAGTTAGTCAAAATTGTTTTATTTACAGCCAGGTCTACTTAACCCTACAGATTAACTTTAGGTCTCATGTATATATGTTGCTAAATTCGCGCAACGCGTCTGGTTCCTTTAGGCAAGTGTGTAAAATTGTAACTGGTTGGTGGAAATATTTATTGCCTACGTAACTTATTCTTATGTTAACTGTTAAATATATATTCTGTTCCGATGTCTCTTGATTTAATCTCTTGCGCAACGAAGCATTATAGGCCAGACTTTGGGCCTATAGGCCAGAAAGGTTGCTTGTATCGTGGTGTACCTCAAGGTTTATGGAGATCCATCTTAGCGCCCTTGCTTTTTATTCTTCATATTTTATCTGATTTATCTGACTCAATAAATTCATATATTTTGTAATGAATAGAACCAGTGGGACAACCCAGGAAACAAATGATGTAGCAGAAAATGACAAACAGAAAACACAAAAGAAAAAGAGTGAGTGAGGCACTATAGAAAGATATTAATTAATCCACCTTTGAAAGAAAAGCTATAATTTATAACGAAATAAATAAATACAGATAGCAAAAGGATGTGGCACACGTTACGTTACATGGATATAATTAAAAATAAAAACTCTGGCAATGACATGTCCGATGACTTGTGTAATGTTAATGTAATTAGTTCGTATTTCATTGAAACTATAGATGATAATAGTACTGAAAATTACCACCTTATTTCAAAATACAATGTTCTAAAATCTGAACCTACATTTAGATTCACAACCACTGATAGTATAAATACTCAAAGATGTATTAACAAAATAAAAACAAATTATATCGGGTCGGGCGGTATTTCTATCAAAATATTACTGTTAATATGTACTTATCTAATCAATCACATTACATTTATAAATAGTCAACGCGGCAATATCCAACTCCTTATTCCCATTGGCCTGGAAACACTCAACTATTTTACCACTTGCTAAGATCGCAGATCCAACATACATTTCTCATTTGCGCCCTATAACGATTTTACTGACATTGTCCAAAGTGTTAGAAAGGATAACCCATCAACCAAATATCAGAATAGGTTTCTGTTTATTGTATGTGCAGATTTCCTCAAATACAATCGGGGTTCAGGCCAAATCACAATACCGTTACTGCTCTTACCCATATTACTGATGACATAGCACATAGTAACGATAAGAATGAATTAACTTGTTTGATATTGTTGGATTTTAGCAAGGCCTTTGATACATTGGATCACAAAATACTTTGCAATAAATTTAGCTTCTTCGGATTTGATATGCATTCAATGACATTCATACAAAGCTATCTCAGCGACAGAACTCAAAGATTACGTCCGAGATCAAATGTGTCTGATCCACTGCTAGTTAAGTGCGGTATTCCACAGGGTTCCATACTAGGTCCCTGACTATTTTGTATTTATATATCCGACTTCCTCACAGTAATCACCTCATGTAATCTTCATCACTATGCGGACGATACGGAACTTTACCCTAATTTCTCTACTGACGATTTAATCACTGCCAACATTCAAATAAATAAAGATTAAAATTATCTTTTAAAATTGTCACTAGCACATAAACTGAAATTAAATTCAAATAAATCATGGGTTATTATTCGGTCCAAAGAAGAAAATATTCACTGCAAATAATTTTTTGAACATCTCATTAGAAGATACTAAGCTTAAAACAGTTAATGCATGTAAAAATTTAGGAGTCTGGTTCGATTCGGACCTAAGATTTACTAAGCATATGAATCAGTTACTAAGAACATCTTACATTACACTAAAACAATTATAGCCACACCGGAATATCATTAATAAGAACCTAATGATAATGTTTCTAATACCCCTAGTTATTTATACAATAAAATAATTAGGTTAAATATTTTTAATGTTAATAGGTCATCACGAAATTAAAAAAAAAAAATGTTATCAATTCAATTCCTAACCACAGTACCGCTGTCTTTTTCACATAGCTTGCTCCAAAACAATGCAGTCCTAGTAATTTAGTATTAGGTAGTCCTTTGAAAAGTGTAACTTTAGTTAATTTTAAAAAAAGGTTAAAACAGTTTATGAGAGACACTCATTTCTAATTTTGATGACCAGCTATACGTAACAAAAAGAAAAGTAAACCTATCAAAGAATCTGTTGTTACATGTGTGCAAGAGAACCAAAGCATTGTTACATTGTTATATTTTAAAATATTTTTTTTTCTTTTTACATCTACAGACAAAATGTATTGATATTTATTTTTTGTAATTTTTTTGAATTTGTATTTTTTAAATTTATTTCTTTCATTCTCTCGTTCGGTTAAGTTCAAAGACAGCTTGGAGCTGAAACTTCGCCTGACAGTTCTATTTTGTTATATCTGTAAAGAATTATATTCAACGCGGTACTTTGTTACCTCTTGTAATATTTTATATTATAATAGAAGCGAATAAAGACAATTATTATTATTATTATTATTATTATGTATTAATTATTATTATTTTTAAAGTAATTGATAAGTTGCGGAACTACATTATCCCATGCTTTATGGACCTTGATATCTCCTAGTTTTTTCGCCCACGGTTCGGAATAATACCTCAGGTTATGTAGGCGAATTTATTCCCACTAGTAAACAGCAAGAACAGTCATTTACCACTTCGTGATATTAGACAACACAAAGATATTACAAAGTACCCGGCAGAGATAGTAAATTTGAAGCGCGGAATAATAACAAGTTGGGGATCTATTTCCAGAAAACGGTTAAAGCTTAAGTAATTACTGTTTAAGGCCGTAAATTAATTGAGATAATAACGGGGTAATGCGTCATTTATAACTAACGATGAAGAGGAGAGGAATTTAAGACGTCAGGAAATTATTCCCCCAAGTAGTGTACTGAAAGTAGCGTTGAACGATCCCGGTATTTAACGAACAATAATAATCGGAAACGCTTTAGCAAATAATCTATTAAACGGATCATCATTAATCAATAATTAGCTAATCTAAGATGCCGCGCTGAAGTCAATTTGGGCATAACAGCTTTGCAGATTCATCAGTCTAATCGTTGTAGGAGAGTAACACTTAATTTTCGCCTGCAAATGTGGTATATCATCATGAATTTACTTCATCGCGTTGATGGAGGTACGCAACATAGATTATTCATAATGCAACATAGACATATTTAATTCAATTTATTTCGAACTTGTAGCTGCATTTATTGAAACATATGGATATGTAATTATGAATACTGGATTATTACCTATATTTGTCTATACTCTTTTCTCATATTTATTATGTAAATATTAATCTTGGGATAGATAACCCTCTAGACTGGGGATGGATATGATCAAATTTTGGAGCAAGTTTTGGAGATCTTCTCGCACGCGCTCCTGGTAGTATACTGAGCACGTGGTTGCAGAAAAGTTGGATGCCTACGCCTATTGGGGACCCCACTTAAAAAATCCATCTTGTACATCACCTCAAAGGTAGTGTGGAAAGGAATGCGCATGTCATGAAAAAGAAAGAAGTAACAAGTATCAAGAAAGTCAGCACTGATAACTTGTTTGCGTTTCAAGTTATTCAAGGTCAAATGTCACAGAAATTGTTTTTTCGCTAATATTTTGCTTTCTATAAGTCCTATGACTTTTTTGGTTATGTAAGAATAAATATTAAAAAAAACACCCTTAAACAGATGTTATATACATGTTTTACTTAAAACCAACCGTTTTCACAGAATAATCCAGGAAAACACAGGGTAGCGATGCATCTGTTTCCACACCACCTCAGAGGTAGGATACAAGGAGCGTTTTTTTACATGGTTTCCCAAGTAGGCCTAATCCAAGATTTCGAGAACGAGGATGAGCTGTAGAACAAGCAAAATTGTTCTACAGCTCATCCTCGTTCTCGAAATCTGTCCCCTCTTCCACGTCCTTTGTCATGTCCTCCAAGTTCTCGTCCTTTGTCCCCTCCTCCAGATTCTCGTCGTCCTCCCCAACATTTTTTTCTTCTATATCTTGTGTCAAGAGTTCAACAAGATCAAGCTCTTCATCCTGAATAATTTCTTTGACAGCGCCACTATCGACATTTGTGTTGAGACATGACTGGCCGCGACAATGGGCACACAGTATTGAACAGGAGAGTCTAACTTTTCTGCACCCGCAATTTGTCTTGCATCCTTTGGTGCAGTTGCAAAATAGTATTTAATAGTACATCTGGTGCAGCTGGTAATAGAGTCTTAAGGGGTTCCAAAATGTTATTAATTATCGTCCATCCCCATTATTCAGGATTTAAATTATTTCCAAGCCAATTCTGTACTTGATAATACACTCGACTTGATATGCAGCTGCGGCAGTAGGTGGAAGTGACGACAATTTCACTGCGGTATTAAGTCTTGTTAATTTCGCAAATGTCATGTTTCGAATGTTTTCAATAGACAATTCTGTTTTAGGAGCGCCATAGATTGCCAAAAGAATGAATTCATTTTCCACAATTGTTTCTACTTTACAATTTTCCTCTCGAACATTTTAAACACTTATATTTTTCCTTTATTAAAAAGTGCAGACGTTGTGTCACAGCGAGTAATAGCGTGTATTAACAACAGATGCTTTTTATAATTTGGAAATTTATTTAGGCTGGAAGAGGAGTATGTATTTGATTTTACTCTTTCCCTCTTCCTGGTTTAAGGAAGCAAACATCTTGGTTTGAAGTAGTACGTCCTATTAGAAGAACCAGTAAATCTACATCATCCAAATAGTGATGTTGCTTTGTGATTTGGTTTGACAGAATGAAATGAAATGTATTTAAAGTTTTTTGGTGCACCTTGCAGCATAATTTACCTGTGTTATTTTAGAACCGTTGGTTGTACGGAAAAGAAAATAAGATTTTCGTGACCTTTGACCTTAAATAACTACAAGCGCATCGCGATATTGATAGGGACTTTTTAAACAGTGCTTTCATCAATGTTAAAATAAAGGTGTAAACAAAATTTAGGCTCACTCCGATTTTTTTAGCAGATGCTGCGTTTTCCGGTCTAATATAACTGGAGTAGTAGTCTTTCGAAAAAAGTAAGAATGTTTTTTGTAGGCAATTTTCTAAGCTTCAAATTTGATAACCACTATTTTTTCGATAATAATAACCGTCAACAATATTCGCGAAAAACTGTTTATCGTGACCCTGAATAACATTTTCAGCGGCCCGTTCAGAACCACAAAGGAAGGTTCATACAAAAATCCAGGTTTCCATTATTTGTTCTACTGTGCAATGTCTATATTCCCGGTACTATAATGGGTAGTGAAATGGAGACCTTAGAGATGAGTCACGGTTCGAACTGAAGGCCACTTAATCAATCAATTTCTGAATTACATTACTTTTCTGTTCTGTTCCTATTCTACCTCTTATTCTTCATTTTTAACATAGTCTCAAAGGAGGTGTTCAAGCGTCGAACCTCATAAATCTCAGCAGGCCAACCTGAACTTTTAGTATTTTCCATTTTTCAAATAAATAAATAAAAAAGTAAATGAATATTAGTAATCTGCATTTATTTTATTTAATGTTTCTGTTCTGTTGCAGGTAAGGAACAATGATAATAACGAATTCCTCATTATCGGATGAACATACTTCGCTACTAAGGTAGGTGACAAATAGAGATGACATGAGACGTCTGGTCTCGAAGCCATTCTATCTCGTCTCGAGGGAATTTTGTCTCAAATTTCGAGGTGAGACGAGATAACATCCTTCGAGACAAGGCGAGACGAGACATCTAGAAATATTTTAATGAGTTAAATCGCTTCAAACGAATAATAATAATATCACATAAATTTTGTTAATTGTTTTTTGACTTTCGAATTAACAAAAAACAGCATCATAGGGTATGAGCTGGTAATACGTGCCTATAAATTGTTAAAATAAAGCTTTTATTAAAAAATTGCATGGTATTTTCGAGTACATACATGCATACCTCATAGAGAATAAATAGTAAGAAACAAACCAAATAAATGTATTTTATAATAAACAAAATAAAGCAATAACCTCTACTAAAAATAAATACCTAATAGATATAACATTAACATTGTTAGCGTTAATGAAAATAAATAATAAATATAACATTGAATTTTTTAATTATGGACCTAATTTTAAGGATTTGAAAATTGGCACAAATATTTTTTACTTATTATGCTGCCTTTTAGGAAAAATCTTGGAAAACAATTGTATACAACCCTGTAATATTGGTGGGTGCGACTTTGTCCCCTCCAAGTATTTCTTAACGAACGTTTATGGTCTTGAAACTACGTTCGTTTGATATTTTACATGTTCTTAGTCAATGTCAACAACTTCTGCCGTAAATCAATACAAATTGTTTCATTAATTTCAGGAATTTAATTTGAAGACTGTAGAAAATGTAAAACATCTAAAATATTGAGCTTCAAATAAAAAAATGCCATGTGACATAAAAGTTTGAAAATCAAATTTGCTATCAAACGAATGTTGCTTCAAGACCATAGACGGTGAAAAATATTTGCAGGGGAGAAATGGGCCGGACCCCCCCAATTGCAGGGTCTAAACATCTTTTTCCAATTTTTTTTTTAGAAAAAAGAGGCATAAAGTAAAAAATATTTGTGCTAACTTTCAAATGTTTATCGACAATAATTAAGCTACTGGATAGGGCTGGAACTATTGATGTAATTATAACACTCGGAGTAGTTTCCACAAACACCAAAACACTTTCACTACGCTCGACGATTAAAAACTAGTTTTTAATCGTCTCCGCATGATGCCAACTTGGTTGGCGAAACGCGCGTCGAGCGAAGTGAAAGTGTTTTGGTGTTTGTGGAAACTACTCCGAGTGTAATAATTAAGCTCAAAAAATATTTTTTTTTAAATTTCGAAACCCTCTGTCTACGCTTTTCCCTTTTCCCTACGCTAAACTCAGCATTTCCCGGCACAGTGCAGTGCCTGATTTGGGACCACACTTGGATTTGGGACTAGACCGCGGATTTGTGAAGGCTCACATCCGCTGTTGCTGATGCAAATGCGGATCTTACGATCTTCTATAAGAAACCATATGGGTGTAGATATATAATAATAAGATAGTAATTTTTAATACTTTTACTAAATATTTAGTAGATTTAGAAGTAAAATTAAAAATTGGAGCATTATATATGATAAAATGTGACATTGATTTGATGGTGGTGACATTGTAAATTCACTTGTTAAATATTCTACCAACTGCAGAAATCTCGTTTAACACACAATGCTCACTGTATATTCACATTAACATTCAAAAACATGTATCCGCGTATATACCATACGCGGATACATGTTGATAGTTAGTTCAACAAATCGAGCGTTTTCTATAGTAATTTTTACAGAAAGAGTTGAAGATTTGTCAATTGAACATGAAGTACGGACATTTCTAGAATTGAACATAAAATCCAAAAATGTAATGTTGTATTTTTTTAGCCACCCTATATACATTAAAAATGTATTTTTAAAATTGTGTAACTACTAACTAAATAAAAAATCGACGGGTTCGAGCGCTTTTTAAACTCCCACAATATTTTTTATTGGATTTATTCGATAATTCAAAATTGAATTGAGATAAAACGAAGCAAGACTACTGTCGCCTCGAAAAATTTTACCTCAAAATTTTGAGACGAGATGAGAGAACGTCTTATCTCGTCATGTCTCGCGGCAACTCTAGTGTCAAAGGAACACGTGCTATAGGATCATTAAAATTCTACTAAATGTATTTTCAAACGTATGAAACTTGATTCAATTTGTATTATCCTGTGCTGTTACGTATGACCACCAGAGCAGGAGAGTGGCGATATAACATAATATTTAAATTGACTCGTTCAAATCCAACGTGTTCACCTCATCGTGATACATGATGGGACTCTGGCACAGATGTATGCCCTTTGGGACCGCACACGCCCTATCCATCAATACCTAAAAGAACTGAACGCTTCTCTATTCAATATGTAAATACGTACTATCTGTCATTAGGGTGGAATATAGGAAACTTCTTTTGACTTATTGAACCAAAATAAAGCAGTATATTATTTACAATATTTATTGGTAATTTTTTCTCCTGTCAAATAAAGGAAAAACCGTTTTTGAAGAAAAGAGGCTCGGTAGCATACAGACACAACTAAACCACGACCATCAAAGGAAACTCAATCTAGGCAGTACGTTTTCAGTATATTGAAGTTTCTTTTTAATCGCACATTTCTTCGTCATATTTCTGCACCCCAATGTTATTATAAATTCCCAAAATGCCGGCATTGGTGAAATTAAGATTTGAATAAGTTTAAAAGCCGATTCAATATTCAACAGGGGTATGATATGTATCAGGCCAAATATCTTATCATAAACAAACTTCCCCCGGGCGATAGTTTACTTTGTTGTGTAGTAAAGTATTCACTGGTGAACTCGAATAAAGAATACAAACGGCCTCAAAGCATTCCAAACAAATAAAACACAATTAACAATTTCGCTGTGTCGCTCTCGTACCCTTAATTTTTTATTTATTAACTTAATTTTCTCTATTATCCTTTTAAACCTTTTTCTTTTGTGATAAATTCTACTTTTTGTACGTTTATAGTTAATTCATTCGACCCGAAATAACTCGTCCTTTGTCCCCGACGAACACGAAAAACGCGCAATCGTTAACAGAAAAATAAATTTCGTTCCACCCACATGTTTTATCCAAGCAGTTGTTTCGGGAAGGAGATATATTTCAGGCAAAATATTATGATTATTTTTCAATGCCATATTTATTATTTACATCCGCATATAACATTATGGCATTATTTATTCTGTTGGTATAGCAGGAAACTTGTGACATTTCTGGCAGGTTTCCACGTTGTATAATAAACCGGTGGCTGACGTACAAAATTTTCCCGCGTTTACAGTTGATCTAAGAACATCAAAAGGAACCTAAGTCACGTTTAAGTATAATGTTAAAAATAATAACTTATGGATGCTATCTGATATGTTCTTGGGGATCCGTAGATAATATATCTGGTTTCATGTTTACTGCATACTTATTAAAATATGATCATTGATCTATTCGTTCAATAATTGGACACTCTCCGAAATAATGAATCTAATCTACATAGTAAAATTTGTACAGCAATTACTTGAGCTATATATCTTTAGGTTTTTATATTTTTTTATTATTATAATTTTAAATTTTATTGATTATCTTCACTACATATAATCTTTGTTCTTAAAGCACATAAGATGTCATTTTATTTGAGTACTATGTATGGTTTATACCTTGTTTAAAACTGATATGTATTATAGGCATCATAATTAATTAATATAGGTTTTAAGCTGTTAACTTACGATATCTTATTTAATTTTCAAATTTTCAAAACGATTTGAAATACTTAAACTAAGATCCAACTCTGTCCTACTATAACTTTTATTTATTACATGAGAATAAATCCTCAATCAATTATAAATCTTATAATCGCAACGATGCGCAAGTTTCATGCTTTGTTTAAATTTTTAGACTTACAATCACTTTATTGCAGTACCTACAGGATTATTTGAATGTTACCGCGCTCTCCTATCCTCTCTACCGGTATTTCTCGTAACCTGCAGTGGAATTTCCTACACTCGCTGCTTTGCACTAGGGAATATCCGATGCATCATCACTTGTGATCACCATCATTATTGTCCGATGCACAAACACTGTTTTAAATCACTGTTATTCTTAATAATTAATAAATTGGACCTACTTGGTCATATCATCATGTTATACAATGGTTTTTGATATTTAAGTTATTTGGTACTGGATAAAACTTAAAATTATCGACTTATTTTATAGTACTGTTTGTAAAACACTAACTTTGCTATGTACTATTGCGAATGTTCAGTATGCTATGGGAGTTTAATAAAGTTTATGGGATAATTTACATAATGACTCGCAAAATACTTGGCCTCTGCCTCTAGCTACATTTATATACTCTACTGGCTTTGTTACTCATTTACAAGGAACTCCTCATCCCTGTTAAGTTTGGTACTTTCTTATATTCAAATAATTTATTTTCACATCAACAATTTTTAACTAATAGCGGCATGCCCTTAATAAAATGAACCGTAATGACAAAAGGGTATTCGAAACGCCGTGGACACTAAACTACAAGAAACACAATGTTCCGAAATTCTACCGGTAAGATTATTTGTTGTTCGAGAAAATATGTTGTAATCATTCTTAATGAATTTTATGAAAGAAAATCTTGCATGTGTATATGAATGAAGAATTTCCGATCTTTTATAGTCGGTAAATTCTCGTTGGGTGACACGATATTAAACCAGGATAGCACATTTCAATAAAAAGGTTTTATCCCGTACAAGCAAAATAAAGTGATGCCAGGAGTGATATTATAAATTCCCGTCATCCACGAAATTACTTATTTCCCCGGCTCACTTTATAGATTTTGTTCTCGTGCGACGCATATGTCTTTATCGCTACATAAATATGAGAAATTTTATACGTAAAGAATTGCTCTGAAATCCAGGAACTCGCCCTTACTTTTCTTGAGAGACTATCATTGGAAAAGTTATACTCGTTACCCCCTGGAAACATAAATCAGAATAGTTATAAGTCCTAAAAGAAGTTTATTGAATTTTTGTTATTTTCAAACTGCTTTCAAGTGATGGTATATCATGCATCTGCACGTTATAGATGAATAAATTGAGTTTGGCTGAGTGGAGCAGGTTCAATCCTTAGGTCCATACACAAAAACGCTGCTTCTAGGGATTACTTAATTTTTTTGGTGTCTAGAGAAATGGATAGAACGATATTTTATAACATCGTCAGGCGCGTTTAAGATATACATAAATAGAACTTGATAAACTTGGAAAGGAAAACCTTCCTTTGACATTCCTACACATAAGGAAAGTAGATATCCATAAATTGCTTGTCACGTATACGTTACTTAATTTTTGGAAGAAACGCATGCTAAGTTAAATCAATTTCTTTAATTTAATAAAAGTTTTACTACATTTTTTGTAACGAAAAAATGGAACTGGTACTTCCTAGACCTTAGAGGAACTGGAAAGAAAGGACCTATTTAGGAAATCACTTTTTCTACACAGACTCATGTCAAAAATATACGCCTTTGATAGGGTTTCGAGGAAAGAAAATGTCTTGAAGACACAGCACGATTAGTGTCTTTAGAATGGCAGGTAAATCCGGACCAGACGTCCTGATGGACTCTTATGAAGAGTAATCAGCGAAGCGATGGGTGATCGTTTAAGACGGTGAAACGATCGTTCTAAGTAGCGGGGGGGCGCATCTCTTCCGCCCCCCCTCTCCCCCCCGATAGGTAGAAATCTCTTTCCGTTACGTTAGGATGTAATGTAAATATTTTTTTATACAATCGTCTCAATAGTAGGCTTTTGCGCTTTCAATTCTCAACGCAAAGTACGTCATTTCCGATGATGACATAATTGTCGCTTTAAAGCGACAATAGTGTCAATTCCCGCTTGTAATGTCAATTCTCGCTTCTTTATAATAAATTCCTTAGCAGGCGCTTGTCAGTCAAAAATGACACATGAGAAATGTAGCTAATAAAAAAAAACAAAAATCGGTTCATATATAAACATATGTCAAATACATACAAGAACACACTGTATCAAGCGATTGTAGAAAAAATGTTATGTGTATGTATTACGAGCACAAACTTCCATTGCCGCTTTTGAAAGAATAAATAAAGTAAATTTCTTTCGCAAGCGGCAATGCAGTACTTTGCGCTCTTAACTCACAGATAACTATTGTGACTGACTACCTATTTTCTAGGAACTCACATTAAACAGATTAAACAGTTTCGTAACCTCCGGGTATTGTAAGAGTGGTTCGTGATGTAGAAGTAGATCAAGTTTCGAAACATTTCAAAAATTTTATGTTAAATTTTTGCATATTTCTTGAGACAAACGTTAGTTGCTTTATAATTTTGGCAAAATCCTTAATATATGTTTTGTAATACTACAATAGTCCGAGGAATCCCTTGATTACTTTTGTTGTTCTTGAGATTGGGTATTTGATGGTGGCTTTTTTCTGATCTGGATTAGGTTTAATACCACGAGGGGTGATATGTCTATGAAATATGACTTCTTCTGACATATCTAAATTCTGACATATCTAGCTGAATTTTCAGATTTGTTTGTTGAAGTCTTTGGAATACTTTGACGAGGTTTTTAACATTTTTTTGAAGCGAAGTCGAATATAGGATGACATCTTAGTACAAGAGAACCAAATATTTTACTGTGTATCTCCAGAAGACTCAACGGACTCCCTCGATCATAAATTCATTGACGTTACAATTAAAATCGAATCCTGGTGTGTCATTAGAAACCGCCGCTAGCACAAAGCGTATCAGTTTGATTGAATATGTCATCGTACGGAAAAACTACGGCCATTATCATCGGGAGAAAGATATTAGAAAAGCAAAGGAGACATCTGTCATTTTCAGGCGAAGTTGCAACAAAGCAGAAACAAATGACAAGAAAATGTTATTCTTTAAGCGAGAGAGCCTGCCACGGAAAGTATAAGTGGAGACTCACCTACTTCTGAAAGTTACATTACAAAGGAAGCGATTGATACCGGGGAGCCACGGTGAAGCGAGATCGATCCGCCGCGCTGCTAACCCTAATATTTTATTATAATTCGTGGAGGGAAATGCAAGAATTTATGAATACTTTACATGCTATTAAAATAAAATATGAGCCGGGTCAATTGAGTCTTAAGAGATAGTGGGCTCTGAAATACGAGGGAGGTGTACGAGCGGTCAAATTAAATGGCTATTTTTTAATACTCCGTTGAGGGTGATAGCCGAGATGGCTGTTTATAAAACCAAATTTAAGTTTATGGGATCTTTGTGAATTGCATACACGAGTAAGATATACTATCAAGTCCATTTCCTGGAGGGATATGGATCGCAGGGGGTGGGTGTTGATCATTGGAAAGTTGAGGGCAGTGTGAATTGAAGTAACTCAGTGGCGCAGACAGGAGTGTGTGAGCCGAAGGAGTTCGGCACACAACGTGATGGTATAATATAATAATAGCGTTTGTATTATTTTATACAGATTCGGCAAGTTAAAATCTTGGGCGGATAGTAGGGACGTATGGGATACACTGACGGACATAAAAAGTGGCGCACCTAGATTTTTATTTGTATTGAATTCTTAGGTTAGTCACGGTGTTTACCGTTCTTTTTTCAATATTCTCTTTTTTGAATCACCTCTCTAGCCCCTTTAGCAACGAAGATGCGACATTTTAGATGAAACGGTGTTATTAAATTTGATATTTAACAAGGAGGCTGTGGTAACGGTTAACACTGAAACGTCAAAAGATTCAGTTGAAATTCTCGTGAAAAAAAAATCAGTTAACGTTCTAAAAGAAAATGCCAGTGCGAATTAGTCCAATTCAAGTAGCTAGAGTTGTGGCTTTGGTAGAAGATGGAAGGAGTCAAAGATATGCAGCTCGTATTGTTGGTCTACCAGAAACAACTGTCCGAAGAGCGATCCAGCGCTACCGAGAAACGGGCCAATACAGCAGACGTCCAGGTTCGGGTAGTCCAGGATTATGCAAAATATTGACGATCGATTTATTGGTCTGCAAATATCGAGGAATCCCTATCAAACAGCTGTGATCACAAACCGAAATTTAAGAAACGCACGAGGAACAGTTGTGTCAGATCGAACAATTTGTCGGAGATTCAGGAGTCTCGGTTTTATCGCAAGAAGACCTGCTATTGGAATGCGATTACTTCGACGACATCGAGTAGCTTGTTTGGATTTTGCTCGAATTCATCTTGTTTGGAATGAGTGAAAGCGGTGGTTCACTAATGATATGGGGTGGAATTACCAGCGATGCCCGTACAGAATTATTTGTGTTTCCACCACGGCAATCTCTAAATGCAGTTAGATACATAGAGATCTTGAATGAACATGTTGTCCCATTTGCACCTTACATTGGCGAAGAATTCCTCTTAATGTAAGATAATGCACGACCGCATACAGCAGTGATGATAACACAATTTTTAAACGATGTCGGAATTAATCGTATGCCGTGGCTCGCTAAAAGCCCTGATATGAATCCCATTGAGCATTTATGGGATGAATTGCGACAACGTGTTAGTAGACGCAACCCAGAGAATCTGAATGAATTGAGGATTGCTCTTACAGAAGAATGGGACAATATCCCTCAAATCACTATCACAAATTTGATTGAAAGCATGCCTAGGCGTATGGAAGCTGTTATAGCAGCCAGAGGAGGAAATACTCGTTATTAGTTAGTTTGTTGTTCAGTTATTTTTTAAGTTTATTGTTTTAATCATTTATAATTACAGTCGTTTTACTAAAATGTCGAATAATTCTTTGTTTTTTATTTCTTTTTGGTGTTGTTTGTACTTGTAAGTAACAATTATTTCAGCGTCCGTAATAGAAAACGCTAAACATTTCTTAAACGATGAACTTTTTAGATATTTTCAGTCCCTCGGCCTCCTTGTTGAATATTAAACTTAATAACACCGTTTTTTCTAAAATGTCGCATCTTCGTTGCTGAAGGGGCTGGAGAGGTGATTCAAAAAAGAGAATATTGAAAAAAGAATGGTAAGCACCGTGACCAACTTAAGAATTCAATACAAATAAAATTTCACTCCACAGCGACAATCAAATTTCGTGTAAAAATCATAATCGGTTTTTAAAGACTGAACATATTAAAAAATACATTTTTTATAGAAAGCCAATTACAAAATAGTCATCCGCAAGAATCGCCCTTTCAAACAAAAAAAAATATTAAAATCGATAGGCTGGTTTAAAAGTTATTGAACTTCAAATTCGGGACAAAATCTAGGTGCGCCACTTTTTATGTCCGTCAGTGTAGTATTTGGCATTTTTCATGTGGTCAGAATTAGATGGAAATGTTTTGATGACATCGATGGACTATCGATAAATAAAAGAACACATCCATGTTTTGTTCCGTGCGTGTGAAATGCACGCCTAGATCGTAGGTGTGGCTTGCGCGGGTGAGATGCCGTGTATATCGTGGGTTGCAGGGACGGCACTTCTCTTCCAGTCCTATTTGGAACATATTTGTTTAAATTTGCCACGGGAATAGTAGGAGACACACAGGTTTAAACGGTATTTTGATTAAGGCAATATTGTTACCTATGGGAAATTACAAATATGTAATGGGCTCCGGCTATATGTCCGCATGCTGTATAAAGCAACTATATATAGATACATCACATACAGCATAAGTAGTAAATCTGGAACATTTCCGAAATTGTGGAAAATTTAAAAAATGGCAACATTTTTCCTATATAAAAATTATTAAATGAGGTGACAAACATCAAATCACTTATTACTACAATTATTAACCTATCACGATTCGAAAGAAACGCAGAGATGCGTACTCTGCCCTGCAGAGACACACCCTCACGCACACAGAGAGAGAGAGGGAGGGAGGGAGAGAGAAGTGAGGGAGTTAAATAAGTTAAGGAGATAAATAAGTTAAGATACATAATTTTACAATTGAGATACACGATAAAAAATTTATCAAAAATAAGTATAATTCTAACATGTCAAACTTTTATTAGTTTACGCATTTGGTATGTAAATTTTCTCCTTTTAATTGCAATTTGAAATGAAAAGCTTGATCGGAAGCTGCTAGTTTTGTGCCTCGTAATGGAAATAGGTACGAATCCAAAGTGTACCGCTCATAGTTTTAACAAATTTACATTAACTGTTATTTTTCACCGACGCATTTCCACTTTCGATAATTTAATTAGGAAAAAAGGGAACGCCGTAATTTGCATCTATTCTCCAGGCGTTTCCTGAATAACTGTGTTGAATGGAAAGCTCTTCAGCGAAATAAGAATAAACTCGGTTGTCAGAAACAAATCAATAACTTATATATAAAGCGAGTTTCTTTTGCCAGGACTCACTTTTACACCTTTTTCGGTGGACTGTCATTAAAGTATGATGCTTCATAGGCATCAAATCAGGACAGATTTATAGCAGAATTTGCTTTGAAACTTGAAATAGCTATTTATGTAACCAGTTAGGAAAAATACTATTTTGTGCGAGCGCTAGCGTGTCCCGCAGAAGGTGCGAGTATACAATTAGAATACAAGATTTTTTTCTAATTTCCACCAATTTCATATTTTATGAAATGATTTTCACCAATTTCATATTTTATGAGAAGAAGACTCTGAATTTTACACGTAACAGCTTGTCATTTTCATGTCAGATTTAAATAACTTACTAAGAAATGAACTTTACAAAACCAGTTGCGAAATATTTTACTTTTCGTGACTGTTTGTGAAAAGTAAGATGTTTCCCAACATCAAAGGGTTTTGAAAAGTGTCACTTTACATGTCAAAATTAGAAAAACTGTTTTTCCGTTGTTTCCTAAACTTGGCTATTCACCGTTGTTTTCATGTTTTTCCCTCTTTGGGAAACTACGGAAACTTTACCACTTTACCATACTTACCATTCAAAATGCACGTAATCAATAACATAATTTCACTAATAAAATACGCTTTCTTCCTTAATAACGTCTGTAATAAGGTATGCTTTAGGACAGACGTGTCCAATTTTAACAGTAAGTTTCTTTGTCTTCCTGCGCATATAATCCAGTCAAATTGTGTCAAAAAGTTTTGGGGTAGTTTTGATTTCTTTCATTCTACATGTTTTTTGAGGTGATGAATCTGATTCTGAGGTTTGTTATCACACTTCGTGACGCAACATTGAAATAATTACAAAATTAACAACTTTTCCAAAATAACCTCCCCATTCATAATAAAAGTACATAAAATTTCCTACAAATTTCACTATTCATGTTTTTTGTCCAACAAACCGTTTGGGCCCAAGCGCTAGTTAAAAATTGGTGTATTGTTGTCTCCGCAAAAAACGACTTTTGGTCTAAAACTAATTTATTATTAAAGGCTGTTAATTTAGTGAATTCCTTCTAGTTCTTTACACACATCTTATTTAGATATGTAAAGGTACAGGTCATTTCTTAAAATTACCTAATGTTCAAGTTATTTAATGAAGTCTGAAGTCTAACAAAAAAGTTGAAATTCCAACGAACAATCTTTCAAAACATATGACTATATTGTAACAGTCATAATTTCAGCACCCTGTATGCACTTACCTATATATATTAATTGCCTTTGTCACGCCGGTAAATACCCTCAAGGCCACTGTATTTGGTTTTAGCATATTTTACAGCTATTAATTTAAGGAGTGGTATTTATTCACACAGACAGACTAAGTACACAAATTATAACAATAAATAAGAGAGAGGGTTGTTTGAGAATTTACTTTATTAACAACTGCTTGAAGTAAGAAATAACATTTTATATTCAAATTCAAATCTAGTAATTTTAATTATTTCAATTTGGCTAATCAGATCAGTTTTATCAAGGGGACAAAAAGAAGTCCTTTTTTTTGTGTATAATTGGAAGCCATGACAGGATAGTGAATTTTAACAGCTATTTTCTACATTATCCTGGCTCAAATGTAAGGAGGCCTAATAAGAGCTAAGGTATGTAACAACTAATATCTCCTCTTTGTTTTGATATAAATTTCATATGTGAGAGACTGAAAAACGGAACATTTTCAGGCCTCTCGTCTCTTACTGTTTGTCCTTACTTTCTTCACGCCAAAGTTGACTCTAGTAACACTTGACAAAAGCAGCGAGCATTGTACGGTGCACTCAACCACTAGTTTCATCTATTTTTGCTATTTCGAGCAGCTTGTTATAAAGTTTGAGGTCCATGAGGCGCAGCCTTTAGTTAGACCTGAAGAGAGCTGCGGTGGGTCAGAGAAGCCTGTAAGCCACCTTTAACCTTCACAGAGTGTATCGGAGCCCCTCAAAGTTGGACATTGGTTCACTAGCAGTATTCTCTAGAGTGATATCCGAGAGCGGTCAAAGACGGTTTGTGTACTTAGTCCCAACTGTGAGTACCACTTTCTTTATTTATGATAGCGTTGTGGAGGACACCTTTTTCTCACGTTATGGTCACGACACTTCCAGGACAAAGTGTATGGGTGGTGATAAAATCCTTGTAACTTTAGTCATACCTCTTACCGTAAGCTTTGCGTTTGTGATTATTTCATAATTTTTTGATTTTGTAAACTTAGGGACAGCTGTTCGTAAGGGCATTAGACCTGTAAAAACTACAATTTAGATGGTGTGCCTTTAGCTTCTTTATTTGGTCATTTGTTGATCGGTGGCCTGATCACTACCTACTTTCCTAGGTAGTATATTGTATTAGTATTGTGGGTTTCATTATTACAAGTAAGATCACCATTTATATTAGATTTCAACTTGTCTCTGTTGTACATTGCAAAAGAGCGCGACTTGTAGGCATTTGTAGGTTAATATTAGTGTCAAACTCATCTGTCACCACAGATCTTCACACACTGTCTTGGTTGTTCCAAATTGTGATTTCGCTGTGTCACACAGTGCTGTGACACATTATTTGTCCGTGTTACATTTACCTTTATTTGTGTTTATACATATTTATATTTACAAATACCTTTATTCATATATCTCTATACCCATTTACATATTTTTACATTTATATATTATTATACTTGAATTCGGATACATGTTTTATTTGCACCTGCCACATATCTTGCCAGCTGTGTATTCATTTATCAATTTGGTTTTGCCGATTTCACTAAAATCGGATGGCGTCGGGGCTGGTTTACTTATGCGCAGAGAAGAATTAAATTGTCCGGAGTTTACTTTAAATACGAATTCCGAACTCACGACCGCTTCCGTAAAGACGAGCAGCCGGCCTCTGTGACATTGCCTGCAACACCTATTTAGTGTCACGATATATTAATACATTATTATATGATCAAAAATTATATAAAGTGTAGAGGACCCTCTAGCTGAAGTTCTTTGATGTCTATCAACACTTGTTCATCTGGAAAACGAAAAAGGTGGCTCTCTAGCTAACACCTGAAATGGAGATTTTCGTTGGAAATAAAATAAAGCAAGCTCTTCATTAATGGCAATAATGCTATCATTATCTTCGATGGCGCTTAGTACCGATGAGTCATGTAGGAAGGACACAAAGAGTGCAGAAGTTCTGCTGACATTAACTTCGACGAGTCGATGAGTACGACTGTCTCAAGAATAATCTGTCGAAAGAAAAAAAGTTTGATTTCCATGCATTTAAAAAATATATAAATAATCAAATAGAAGGCACTAGGAGAGGGCTCTTACAAGGGTTGTAATTTAACATCATCGTATAAATCAATGTTCGTTGGTGGACAAGAGTATTTATCATAATTTTCGTTGGCCTCGTTAGCGAGACGGCATGAAAATATTTTGTTTCAGAAACCCAGCGCTGCAAAGATCTTGGAAAAGTTTTATTCTCCAAAGAGATTTTTTTATTCTCCAAAATCAGTAGCAGACAACATTCTGTGTTTGTACGCTTTCAGTGGTTGCGATACCATCTCTGCCATCTTGAATCAAGGAAAGCTAAAATTTTTAGTACTCAAGAAGCCACAAGACTGACTGAAGTTTCAATGATATAAATTCCGACCGGGAAGAAATTATGTTCGGAGAAAAATTCTATACTGCACTTTATACAGTGGAAAATATGAGTATGAGCGTTAACATCATTTTGCAAGATAAATTACTAAGAACAAACTTCAGATGCTACACTGTGGTATGGAAATGTTGAATGAAAGTCCATTCGACAAGAGTTATAAAAAAAGTAAAAATGGCCTTACTCCAATCGCAATGGCCCCGGAGTCGTTCCCGAATATCTTTTAAAATTAATTTCTTGTAATTGCAAGAATGCGGTCGTTCCTGCTGATTCCCAAAAATGGGGTTCATGCGATTTCCTTGAATGAGGATGAAGTTGAGCCCGACGTCATTAGGATCCCGGAGCTTGACATGAGTAAGATCACTGCGGACGAAGAAAATGCAAATGAAGATCCTCAAATACCTAGTCCATCTAAGAAAACAAGACGCTAATGTGGTCATCAATAATGCTTCAGGTCTCCTGGGGAAACCTTTTACTCTATTCGATGTTGATGAAAGGAGTATAACACAAAAAAATCATGTCAATAAAGATATATTGACAATGAAAAGCGTATTTTTGTTTACTCTTCGACCACAAACTTCCATTTCGAGGGTTTATGTCTCGGCAACCATTGCACCAAAAATTTAGACAACTTAATAACCTATTTTTTTATAATAATAGGAAAAGGTGTAGGATTCACGGTTTGGCAGATATTCGTGAATAACCGATTTTAGTATCTTTTAGTATCTATTAGGTGGAAAACTTTTATTAACCTCCCCCCAATAGAGGTGCCAGAAATTATCTCTTTTGCTAATATTAAGCAAGCTAATACTATTTTCCAGGTTTCTATTGACTTAGCTGTATGTAATTTATATCCATTGCGTTTTTTGATACTGATACTTTCGTTTAAGATCAAAAACAGTCTGTTTTACCGCCCCGACAGCTGACCTCGGCGTTTTCCAAAACACCTGAATGTTTATTATTATGGATTATGTATTGTATGTATTCTCGCAATGGTCATGGATTTCCCTAAGTGATGCATTATTATTTTTATTAATGATGTACTATTATATTTAAAAACCTATCATTATTATTATTGTTTGTGTTTGTACTCGAAGCGCCTACCTGTGTTACGTGAATCCCTTCGGAATTTAAAATTCTCTGTGAATATTATGTGGTCCAGCTTATAATGAAATAACCTTTTATACTTATAATCCAATCTGGTAAAATTACATGCCCCGACATACCTCTAATAATCTTCTAGATAGACCACGTACCTAGACGTCCAGAACGTGATAATTTACGTACATACGAGTATACAGAATCGCACACTCGTGGATCACGGAAAGTGTTAATTGATCTATCCACTTAAATGATAACGAGATTATTATAGAGGTTATTGCACATAGCACGGCGTTGTAATCTTATTGAGACATTATTCACAACGAGACTGGCAAACGGAGCTTAAAATGGCCCATATTTTTCGGTTATCGGCTTGCTTCGATTGGATATTTATATTTATGGGGGTATTTTTAAATGCCGGCCCGATTAAAATCTAAATAAGTTGTTTCAGTATCGAGAACATTATTTGGATTATTTGGATATTAAAGGCACTCACTATAAATCGCATTTTTTGATCTACTTTTTCCCCAGCAGAGTAGACTTACTAAATTTTTGTAGATGTTAAATTGTTTATTGTGATTTTTTTATAAATATTAATTTTTCTTTTCGTATCGGTACACCTGCCGGATATATTACTGCAATTTTATTCAATAGAAGACTTCGCATTTGATTTTCTTAGATGTGCCGTTGTTTATATAGAAAAGAATGGACTGTCGACAAAAATTAATACCTATGGCAGATTTTTAAAATTCCGAGATGGCGGTTGGGTCTGAAAATATAGTCCAGGCTGTGAACCGGAAAATAAAAAAAACATGTATCTTCGAATCGAAATTTTTTTGTGGATTTCGCTTTAGGGGGTACTCAGGATCATTCATACACCTTAAAACCTCTTGGGAACCCAAATCCCACCCTTTGGGGGCAAATGGCTGAAAATCCCCCTCAAATTATTAAAATATAAAAGTATTTTGGTATTTCGAGTGCACCTAGGGGATTTTTTGGGTCGCTGAACCCGAATACGACATCAGATTTACTTGCACTCCATCATAGGGCTGGTAAAATCCATAAAGTTGGCCAATTTTGCACCCCCGGAATGTTTTTTCGCAATTTATATGTTTTTGGCATATCGAATGCACCACGGGGGTTTTTTGGGTCGCTGAATATGATTCCAAAGCCAGATTCATTTGATTATCATCGTAGGGGTGGTAAAATTGATAAAATTGCTAGTTTGGCACTCTTTTAAATGTTTAATATTTTTCCAATTTAAATTTATTTCGGGGTTCTCCCCTTTTTTAATAATAATAATAATAATAATAATGATAATAAAGAAAATATCAAAAACGGACAATATATCGAGATTTACTCTATGAACTCCGCAGGCTGTACCCGGGTTATTCTGTTAAAATAGTGGTTCTTATTATTGGCTCTCTCGGAGGTATGCGACAATCATTGCTCTCAGAATTAAGAACCATCCCAGCATGCCGTCAATCGGCAGAGGTCATCGCTGGGAAGATGCAGAAGGCCATCATACTTGGCTCGTTGCGTCTACTCAGGACACATGAATTGCGACCTCAATGAACGCTTACCCCGCGGACGTGGGGAGCGGTCGTTGAGTAACGAGGCTGGAGAGACTCTCTGGACTATTCGGAGGCCAGGGGGGACTTACCAACACCAAAATAATAATAATAATAATAATAGGATAAGAATAATAATCGTGGTTTGAAAAAGAACACAAATATTTAATTATTTATATTTTAGTTTATTCTTAACGTTTTATTTTTTTTATCAAATTATTTACAATATTCAGAATTCGTCATCAGAATCATCATTTTCAAGAATTGGCTCGCCTCTAATATTATTACCACGTTGATATTATATTATATGATGACTGCCTTTTTTACATTATACCTGGGTACGTTTCTTGCGAAATGGTGCACCTGCCGGGATAAAGATATTGGCTGTATATTAATACCCCACCTATACACATAGTTACTTCGACCCCTATGATGGAGTTTGAGTAAATCTTATGTCGTATTCGGGTTCAGCGACCCAAAAAACCTCCTTGGTGTATTCGAGATGCCAAAAACAAGTAAATTGCGAAAAAACATTCTGGGGGTGCAAAATTGGCCAACTTTATGGATTTTACCACCCCTATGATGGAATCCAAGTAAATCTGATGTCGTATTCGGGTTCAGCGACCCAAAAAAACCCCTAGGTGCACTCGAAATGCCAAAATGCTTTTATATTTTAATAATTTGGGGGGGATTTTCAGCCATTTGCCCCCCCCCACAGCCTGGACTAATAGCCTTATTATCTTTGGAGTCAATTCGTTTCGAAGAAAGAAGCTGTGGCAGCCCAGAAGTTGTACCACATGGTTCCAACCTCGGCCTTTTATATTTCTCCTTATTAACTATATTTCTTTCATATTATTATTATTTTCTATTCTTTCCACTATTATTTATATTTATTATTTTATATATAAAAAAACAACTTCAGTTACACCAAATGCTAAAACACTGGGTAGTATTTACATCTATTTTAGGTCACTAGAGGTGGTAAAAATGTATTTTTTCTAAGTAAATCGCAACACTTTCATTCGAAAAAATATATGACTAACATGGTTTGTTGCAGTAGGCGGCTGTGATAATTAGGCGGTCATGCCTTTGAAACACGCAGCAAACGGAGATAATTATCAAACATTTCTTGTGAGCATTTGCCTTAAACAAATTGAAGAAAACTGAATGCTTGCATAAATACAATTTATGTAAACATTGCGAAAAGTTGAGCCACGTGTTATATGTCATCCTAATTTAACATATTTAACGAATTTAATAACGAAGATTGTGAACATGGAATGTTTGAGTCGAATGGCTTGTTTAAAAAAATCCAAGAAAGTCTTCTGTATATGTCAGTCTGCTGTATATAAAAGTCTGCTGTATATGTCTGTTGTATATGAAAGTCTGCTGTACATATGGCTCTATGCCTGGAAGATATTCAAATAAAATTGTTTCAAAATATCGTGTTTTAAAACACATACATCTAATAAATCGTCATCTTCCTATTCACCATTAAGAAGGGAGGACGTGTTTGAAGAGATCAAGGATCATTTAAATTTTGTTATGTATGTAAAACCTACGTTTCAAATATAATTTGTTAATGCACAATTAAATAAATAGTGCAATTTGTGTTTTATGTTAAATTAAACTTTGTAGGGAATAATAAAAAAAATATATTAATTCCTAGAAATGTCGAATTGTTGACAAATACTTTATTTAGTGGTTGTTAAGAAAATAAGTAAGATGGCAATGTGTAAAATATTTACTTTCTCACCTGTGAAAATTTTTCCACTTAATTTACCTCGCCTAGAAAAAAATTTAGGAGATTTTCCTGGTTGCCACGGTAACGAGTCAAAATAAAGTCAAGATAAAATCAAACTTATTGATTTTAAAGTAGAGAGGAATTTTCGCCAAATTTTCATTCTGCTAAATTCCATAGTGGAGAAACCAAATAAAAACTTTTTTTACCCCAACTTTAAAGGGTTTTTGAGAAAAATATATAAAAGGCCCCCCCTTAATTTTTGCTGAACATTCATTCACCTCTTAAAAGTATTTCCCATCGATTTAGAAAAATAATATAATATTGAAATAATTTTGCACTTTTTTAAACGGGAAGTTTTTCCGATTTGATCATCTTGCAGCTGCAACTTCATATCTCTAATTCGCCTTGCGCATCCTTAAGCTTCTTATTTAATTAGGGGCGTATAAATAATACATTACTCCTGGAAGCGGGCCCATTAATTAATAAGATTAAGGGAATTTGGAAATATTGCGTTTGAGAGAACAAGCGGTATCACTTTTGCTGCTGAATTATTGATGCCTGACCGAGTTGTGAGAAACGAGGTCTGGGCTAAGACAGGGGCATCAAAGAAGGCTCACACCCTCTTCAGAAAAGCCAAGAGGGTGGGATATCCGACAGACAGCACGAGAGCTCCCCGCCCCCGCCACGGAGTGTATCGTCCGCTTATGATTTATTTGGGCCCCAGTCGGGATTTGGCGATCCTTATTCGCTATCTAGATTGTACTGGAATTCCCTCAACATTGCAGTACTGGCATTATTACATTTTCTTAACTCCTTAATTAACATCAAGATAATTTTATTTTTCAAATACATGTTGCATTAAAAAAAATGCTTACGACATTTTCCCCTGGTGAAATTAATATAAAAATTGATCCTTATATGATAACATGATACCTCTAATGTATCTACTGTTATTTTTTCTATATGGAGATATATTTAATCTGTACATTTATCTTTCATAGTAATTATAAATCATCGCACTCACATGAACCAATGTAAGTGACACTTCCCATTTATGTGCATTAGCTTAATCAAATTTTATCAGTGCCCCCGATTAGTTTAAATTAACAATTTAATTGATGCCATGAAATCATGAAACGACACAGGCCTGGACACTTGTTGTAAGTATCCATAAAATTATATTGTATAACAACATGTTGATAAAAGCCAGACCTATTCTGTTATGTATAGTTCGAACTTCATAATAGTAACTTTTTTAAATTAGCCAACCATTCTTCTACCGTATTTCAAACCTCGATTAAACACAAAGTACTTTTTTAATATTTTTTGTTTATAAGGTTCATCTTTCTAGTTTTTAAATTTTGCACGCGACATTATATGCAAGGATGCATAATTAAAATACAAGGTAATTTGCAAGTGCTTGTGTTCCTACAATTTTTCAAGGCTACCTTGATATTAAAAACGGATAAAAAAAATTGGATTGCCCTAGGTTTCAGCGTTTGTTTTTTTTGGGAAAAAAATTCGCATCAAAGAACAAAAATGTTATATTGGTTTTAAGTTCACCCCTTCTTTTTCAAAAATTGAATACTTGTAAATCAATGATGAAGAATAGTATATATTTGAGATACATTTACTTTTGCTGGGTGAAACTGAAATATATCTATTTGTGATGAATTTCGTATTGAAATTAATTTTTGATGTGTAAACATCTATTACGCCGATATGAGGGTGAATTTCGGGAAATGGGACGGAAATGTGAAAGCGGATGTGACATCATAACCCGTCAATTATCATGCACCGTACCTACCTACTAAATTAATTCAGCTACTACCTGATAGATGGCGTTTACAGCGCCAACCTCCATGGTGTGTGTTGTGTTGCCTACCTTATTAAAAAAGGCCTGATGTGAGTATCGAACCACCGATCCCTGATTTGGAAAGCGGAGCTAGGTGTTCAAGCCCCGCACCATCATATGACTGCTATATGCTTTGTTAAATCTCGTATACTTGTTGCCTTGTTAGGGCGGCGGTTAGCGTCCACATGATGCAAGTGCAAGTACAATGGACTCAGGGCCTGTGTGGCAGTTATAATATTAGGGTGTAGGTGGAATTTTGTCATATATATATACATACATACATATATATATATATATATATATATATATATATATATATATATATATATATATATATATATATATATATACCGCATACGAGATGTTTAAACATCAGTTTACACGAGTACTACCAGACTCGCTCATTTTTCTAATGCATTATCCATTTATTCATTGCTTTTATAATTTTTATGATAAAATAAAATTGAAAAAATTTGATACTTATAGCCCACAAAATGCTTTTTTTTGTTTGACCGGATATAGGAACACATTATAAGAATGTAGACGAAGATGTCATTTTGAAAACTGTAATATAATTTTAGTTGAATGTGCTATGACTTATACTACTAAAATAATTCCTATTTAACAGAAAAAAATATAAACAAATTTTTTCTCTTAAATAACTACATTATTAAAGTAATTATATATAAATAAAAAAATACCAATAAATAAACACGTTTCAAACTTTTCAAATAATTCTCCTCCTTTCCCTTTTTAGTATCTACGGTATAGGGCATGCGATGACCGAAATTACCAAAATACCGAAATTTCGGGATCCCGGGCTTTTTCGCCGTCATTTGAATCCCGGTATTTATTTCTTTAATACCGGGATATTCGGTATTGGTTTTGTTTACGTCTATGACCAATGAAAATGCTTGCGGGCGGGTGTCATGACATTAACTATATTATACCTTCTTGCCTTCTTGTTCTTGTGTCTTGATTGTGTCCAGTAGCTCCAGTTTTTCAGATGTCAGTATTCAGTGCTCGCTTAGTGCCATATTATTTTACATTATTTTAGTAGTCAAGTTTAGATTAGGAATGTTAGATTAGGAAGCCAGGGCCAAGACTCCCATAAATAAAAATTCATTATTTATAATCATGTATTGTTTGTAACATACATATATGAGAATGAAAAAATGCCGCAACGCCAAAGGATGCGGCTACGCTTTGACGAGATTAAAGTCGGCACGCGCGGCTCATCATAGACATCGGGTTTCTCTTTGACGATGCGGCATTTTTTCATTCTCATATATAACACTCAAAAACTGTCAGTTTTTAATCGTCTCCGGATGATGCCAACTTGGTTGGCGAAACGCGCGTCGAGCGAAGTGAAAGTGTTTTGGTGTTTGTGGAAACTACTCCGAGTGTTATAGTTACATCAAAGGTTCCAGCTCCATCCAGTATTCTCATATATGTCTGTTACAAACTATATGTGTTTATTTTTTGTCTCTTTCGGTGTTCTTCTTTGTTTTCGATTAGTGGGTTTAAAAAATAAAGTAACCATATTTATATTTAAAAAATATTTATGGAATATCAATAGAGAGTGAATCATCAAAACTTGATTCTCGGTATTTCCGGTATTGAATACCGGGATCCCGAAAACTTATTTTTGAATACTGAAAATCCCGTCATTGAAATTTCAGTCCGGTATTGCATGCCCTACTACGGTACCTTTGGCGTTAGCAGTTTTTTATTTTTTGGTTTTATGCTTGTTTTTGTTATACCATTTTTTGCATTTTTGTTTCTTTCTCCAATGCACGTGTAGGACGTGCATTTTTCTTGAATTTCGTCTAGTTCTTCCTTTTATACCTTTATCTTTTGATGGCTTCTCTTCATTTGTATCTTTTGTGGATGGTCTTACTTGGGATCTGGCAATTTTCTGTTTTAGTATCTCTATTTATTATGTATTCATAATATAAACTTCTTTCACATAACAGTATTTGTGGTAACATACCCTTGAAAGCTTCTTTTTTCTCGTCTGAAATCACAAAAGTTTATTTTAAGGGTGGCGATAGTGGCCATGTTTTACAGTTTTTCTCATTTATTTTTTCGAATATGAAGCACTGTGAATTCCATGGTCCCATGGGTAGGCATGTGAGAAAAAATTTATATAAATAAATTCAACGACTCCCAAATTTCTAAATCTTTCCAATAAACGGTCTAAATTTTATTAATAATTATTAAGTTCTAACTTACTTCCATGCATCAGTTGGGCACTCTGATGGGGTCAGTGATTCATTTATTATGGTCATAATGTATTATTTATATATTAAATAAGCAATTTCGAAGGGAAATTCAATTCTCTATAAAAACTTTTGAAGAAATTTTGCTTCGTTTACGAGATATCTTGAAAAATAAACTGAAAAGGGTGCATCGTCACCCCTATCTCCAATTTCATGCTAGGTATGCATTTGGTTGCCTATTGTACATGTACATTGTACAGTTCTCACCGCAGAAATCTTGCCAACCTACCACGCTAAGTTTCTCTATATATCCTTGCGTAAATCAGGCTTTCTTGTTTACTACTATAACCGTATGACGTCACATTCGACATGTTATGAACTCGCGTGTCAGCTCCGCCCATTCCTTTTTATTGGTTATGGTAACTATAACTGGTTATGTTGTGAACTTATGAATGACTCACCATGGTGGTTTCATCCAGTGGTGCGCGGTGGTTCAAAAATGACATAAAGAAATTGCTTTTTAAAAGTGGAAGTAAGAATATTTTGAAATGATTACTTTCTACGGTTTATGAAGAACAGTGAGTGTAAACGTTTCATATAAAGTATCAAACACTTTAAATTGGACTGTATCTATTTAACATTAAATGAAATATACATGTGGAGCAAGTACACTCTTGGTAACAAATAATGGTGAACATTATACATATAAAAGTACAAATTCTAAGTATGGATCCTTTTCAGTAATAGAAGAGGAGTAATAGGGAGGGAATAACACTCTCATTAAGACACTTAGGGATTTACGTCTGTAGTTCATAATTGAGAGGGATAAACACATCACGTGTTGCTACCCTAAAGTAAATCCACCGCCTTTAGAAAATAAATGTTCCGAAGGGGTGGCTGGTATCAGACTTTCCAAATTCCCGATTATTCACTTTAATGCTATCGCATCTAGGGCAGGCGTCTTCCCGGGAGTATACAACCACCAATCAATTAAATTGGAGTGAAAAATGAAAAACGCCCCCAGAATCTTACAATTTTGATAATATTTTACATTGCCCCAGCCCAATATCTTGGACTGTCTGGTACGGCGCAGTGAACTTTTATCAAATCAAAAAGTTTGTTGTAGAAAAGTTGCGACTATACTGTGATACTTGAGCATCTTATTGTTCTAATATTTGAGATGTTAGTTGAGAGATAGAAATGACCTAAAATCTACGTCTGTATTAGTGTGCATTTCGGAGAGATTCAAGTACCTCCAATAAAACTAAACTAATTTAAGTTTTCAAATAGAAAGTACAATCAATTACTCCGGAGTATCAAGCGATGTCGTAAAGTGGGGGTTCTTGAAAATTCATAGAACAGATTCGTATTTAGGCAATAACTGCTATCAGACGAGTATATTGTAAATTGGCTTTACAAAGCTTTTAAAAAAGTCAATTAACTTTAAAGCTTTTCAGTACTAAAATATAAATGCTATCCATCTTTTTTTTTAAGTACTAAAAAACTTATTGGATTGGAAAGATATTAAGAAGTGTCCTCATTAGTCTTTAACTACCTGTCCGGACTCTTAATTGAATTGAATACAGATCCAGAAAAATATATTGCGCCGTTTAGCTGCAATATTAATAACATCGTATATCGTTATTAAGCCTGTTCCTACGTGTGCCACACACAGGCTTAGACTTTGGAGTATGATAAGGATTTACTTAAATCTCCCAGACTTAGTGTGCAGAAATTATAGCAGTCTACGAAACTTGCCAAACTTTGCACGGATTAAAATTTGCTGAAAATTAATAACTATTATTTGAAACACATAGAGATGTATAACAATGTTGGGTAATTAAAGCAGTGGCATTCCCACCAGCGCAAATAGACTAACTATATGTATTTTCTGTTTTAGTGTGACAGTAAGTGACACTTGTAGCAGCAGGTATTTCTATAGATATCAGCGATTAAAAAAATATCATTAAGAAATTTAACCAGCAAGTTCGTCTTACGAGATACATGTCGATACATCGTTTACCAGAATCTAAGGAACTGAAAAAAAACTGAACTTTTATATATATATATATATATATATATATATATATATATATATATATATATATATATATATATATATATATATATATATATATATATATATACTTAATTTTTACCTAATACATCATATATTAGTACGTTGTTTTAACGTTTTTTATATGACTCAAAAACAAGTATTATTATCTAAGTACATTATAATTACAAAAATTCCTAATTCAAAACTTAGAGAATATCTCGTGTCACGATACACATCAGCCACATGTGGATCAGTTTTGGCCTTATTGCAGCCTCATTGCAGCATAAGTGAGCAATATGCCGTGAATAGGTATACTACTAGGAGGAGACTAGGTAATGAAACGGCAGTATTAGGTGAGCGACATGTAAGATCGCTGTAACTATCATTATCAGCGTAATTGTTACATGCGAGTTAAACAGTTTATAAGTACGTCGAATTAACGCTGAGATCCAATTAAGTGTTATAATTTTGCAAGATGAACGTTGAAAAATTACCGACAAAATACTTCAATAAGTCATATTACTATCACGTGAATTTATGCGATATTTTGGCATCATTATTTTGCGTCTATTGCATGTTTCTAATTTGCATAATGTACAATTATTGCATCTCAGTAAAAACATGTGACGATTACGAACAACATAACAACATGCCAATTAATTTTTAATATGGAGAAAGCGTTGTAATGGAACTGAACGTTGAAACAAATGTTGTATTTACATCACAAAATAAACGTTTATTTTATAACCAATAATAAACGTTCTTATTTCCAAGAAATTACGTTATTTCTCCGAGTATTACGTAATATAGACGTTTGTTCAACGTAAATGTGCCTATAGGTGCTGTAACGGACAGCGGAAATCATCTTCGGTAATAGGGGACTACCAGGCGCATTGACAGATTCCAACAGGTATAAACTAAGTGTAATATACCTATCGCGGTTAACATCTACGAGCCAAGAGCCACCAGCCCGCCAAGAGCAACTAGCAAAGTGTGATTTGAGAGGTAATCTCAGCTGCATTATAATTCTTTAAAATGGCTTTCGAGATCGCTTGGAGTCGAAAAAGTTCCAAATTGTAAAGTAGTATTACCAAGGACCATCAAGGCGACAGATTCAGTTTATTTTATTGAAGCGTTTGCCAATCGGCCGGTACTAGTTCTATCGTCGCCGTCGACAGAACTAGTAACTATAATCATAACGTCATTAAACATTTCAACAATTATTTTTGTAGAAAATTACTTCTAGTTTCCAAATTATTGTTTATCCATAAAACAGATATCGCATGAAACTCGGCGTGAGCATAAAATGAAATATTTACATGATGTATTTGACTTTGTATATTTGACGCAAAGAAACGTAGACCTAAGTACCTGCTCGCCATTTACGGCATTGCTGACCCAAATACGAAATCATTCTATGGAAAACAAACCAGTTATCCTACCGCCAATGTTTCCAGTATTTGGTTTAGTCAGTATTTAATTTCTAATAATAGTGTAAAATTAAATTATTATTTACGTATTGTAACGATAAGTAGTATCACATTAGTAATCGACTACTTTTAAATTGTGATAATGTCGAAATAAAACGAGATCTGTCAACAGTTTCAATGCGGGATATCAGAAACGATTTTCTACTCTTTGGTTACGTGCCAACTGCGCTTGGCTTTCCTATGATGGAAGACACTTTGTGCTGTCGGTATAATTATTGTATATTATATAACTACCATATTATTTTATTTAATCATCAAATCATTGCGGTCGTTCAGTTTCTCAAGAACTGGCTGTGTAATTTGTTGGATTTGTGTTTATTCTCAATACTTTTCATTACGCGAAACCTGCACAATAAATCCCTACAACGCAAAGCGTTCTCAATTAAACTTCGGCCCTCCTTTTTCACCACCGCGCCGTAACCTCGCTAGTTCTCAAAGGATAAATGGCCTTTCGAATTTTCCATTTGCATTTTTATTGTTTAGCTTAAATACCGGCTTTGAATAATGCATGTGCAACACCGTAGCTTTTTCACTGGGTACTATGGACGTTTTTTCTGAAGATATCCGCACAAAGAGATGTACGGATAGATACGTACAAAGGCATGGATCGTCTGATACGTAAACAATATGCTCTACCGCAAAGTATGTATTCTTGTTTTTCTACAACCATATTTTTAGTAGAAATTTGTTTGGAAGCAAGTATCATATTCTACATGTTTAATATTAAAACGCGATAATTATTTCAATTTCTTCGGTTATCTTTATTAATAAAGGCAAAACGCAGACAGGAAAGTAAAACTGCTATAAAATGTCTCTCATAGACAGTATTGTCATCCCTCTCATCTTCGAGATAATATAATCCCCCAGCGTCTCCAGAGTTCATGTAGGTCCGGAAACGTGCCTCAAATGCAGCATATCCCAGCTATCCATTACATTTCAGAAACATTAATGAGACGTTAGTCACGCTCTCGTCGGGTTTTCGGTACGGTTCTAGTGAATTTTAAGGTAATCTCCTGTTGCATCAATCAATGTCGAGTTAGGCCGGTGGGTAAAACCACCGCCCGGAGATCACTCAAAATAAATATCAAATGGAATCTGGGGGATGCTACGGCCTGGTCCAGATTATGGCTGATTTTAATCTATACTATGGATGTATACAGAGACACCACATCTTCTTGTAAGTTAATGTGCCAAATTTGAAAGAATATTCTCTGAATGTTCTCGTAATCATTACCTGCGTAAATTTAAAGATCAACAGGAAGCAATATGTGCGGGAACCCAACTGTTATGTATACTCGTATAACAAAACTATGGCAGAGTTTAAGGCAAATATTGTTCTATCATGTGAAGACTGTCAGTAGCAACTAAGTAAAGAGCAAAAAGAGAAAGCAACACTGACTTCACTGCTCAAATAAATTAGCGTAACGCGTTTTTTGAGATGCTCATTTTTTATTAGATGACTGAATTTTACTTGTATTATTTGTAGAATTTATGAAACATTTCTATTATTCTGGATGGATTTACAGGTAACAACTACTCAGAGAGTTAATCCTGTATTGAATTACACCTGCAAATCCGATAAGATAGCCATGGTAGTTATCCCTCGCTTGCACTCTACTGCTTGGTCTGCTTGACTGTTTTGATAGTTTTGGTCATTCATTAATTCCTCTACCTACGGTGTACTGATGAGAGCCAACAGCTCGAAAATAGTCTACACCTGGCAGAGGTATTGGTGAATGACCATGGCTATCTTATGGGATTTGCAGGTGTAATTCAATACAGGAAGGAGTATTAGCTCTCTGAGTAGTTGTTACCTGTAAATCCATCCAGTATGTAGTTTAGCCTACTTTTGGCTGGGGTCGCTGCTCTAGGTGCCTGCATTGCAGGACGCTGCTTTTCACAAGATATTACTTAGTTATGTCTGATGAGTAGTAGCAACTGACCGCTAGAGGGGTCTAGTTATCCCTCGCTTGCATTCCTATATTATTATTAAACAGCAAACAAAATATTAGTGCATATGTTACCATTTGCTAGTCATTTTGGTGATGGATTTCGTCTGTAAGACAATTAATTGCGAGTTCACACAGCGCAGCTCACCATAAATTTCCTCCGGTAGCACGAAATTACTGTCAAGGAGTAGCCGGTAATGAGCCACGATCTTAACCTGATCGAAGATGCATGTGCATGTTGAAGTAACATAGATTTAATTTTTTCCCGAATCTATCAAATCAGGCCAGCATTTTGGCGTGGTTTGTGTAGACGGGGATATTGAAGAACGATTAATTGAAAGCACGGGAAAATCGTCGTACTTAATTAACTTATTAACGTAAGTCGATGCCAACCTTTTTTTTTCAAGTCAAAATCCGCCGAGGTATGCAGTAAAAACCACTTTATTTCCCATGCTTTTAATTGATCGTCCCCCCCCCCTTGATCCCGTCTGCACACTGGGGCAAAAAAAAATTAATTTGAGTTGTCTGTTTTCGAAATTTAGATCCACTCCACTAAGAATCTAGATCAGGAATCTCTTCAGGTCAAGTTTTGTACATAACGAACGAGTAGATTTATAACAAATATTTTGTTTGCTCTTGAAAGAAGAATATTTAATAAATAAATTCTCACAAGAAATGTTTTATTGATGATGAACCTAATCCATTCGTCCATTTGATCGTCCATTTGATCGTCCATTTGAAATAGTACAAAAATATTCATTATATTTGAAAATCATATTCCAACGAAAAAAGTCTTCCATCTTCCAAATTATTCAAATTAAGTAAACTGAGAGATTCGTTAGGTAAACTGAACTCATTTGATCTTTCTGATAATTTATTAGCACTATGTCTTGTCATTATGTCTCCATGTGTTGCATATACCATAGATTTTTCAGTATGTCCAATATCAGTCCAATAAATTTAAACGAGTATCTTCCCGAAGTACATCACCGCTGCATTTCGGGGTCGCTTCTTTTTATCATATCCATTTATGATATAATAACTGAATAATAATATTTGCCATGTAACACAATGCAGGATGACCTAAAAATATTTCCAGAGATAAATATTATAGATGATTGTCCAGCGTTTCAAAGAGTTCTTACTAACATTAACGTATTGGTTGAATATAATAGGTCACCTTATAACCCAGGTAAATGTATTGTCACGACCTGTTTAAACAAGAAAAATAAAATATGAAAATATACTTAAAATGAAATATGAAAATATACTGAAAATATGAAAGGATCCGCCAATTAGACATTACGACTATTATGTGTCCGTTTAGTCAGAGCATAGGTAAATGGACCTCAGTTGTTTATAATCCCATGTACCCAACCCATAAGAACTTTTTAGAACAGTTCAGAGGTGTATTGTCTTTTTTACAAGTAAAAAAGACACTTGTGTTGCAAATGTAATTTGAACTTAATCTCTCTAGAAGTTGATTTAAGCTTCTTATGGCCGGTTTTCTGACCTTTCAAATTTATCAACATATAATTATGAAGAAACCATAGGCCCTTTTAAATTGAAAATTTTATGGTACCTAGTTCATTGAAGCCAGAAAATTACGTGTTAAAATTACGTAAATAATTTCTTTAGCTCAGAAAACTTAATGTGTCTTGATTGAGTAGCACACTTCTGCAAATAAAAACTCCATCTAAGGCGAATCTTAGCGGTGATTTCTCATTACCGTTCTAATACCTAACCGGCCATAATCTTACGCCCTTTTTGCAAGTGCGAAAAGTGCCGGAATGGCCACACACGTTCGTTTTTAATGGATGAAAATCTCATCAAATCCGCAGGCTATCTCCAGAGACTAAAGAGCTCTCGCACACCGAGGAGATAAGGGATACGGCTTGTCCGATATTTGCTAAATCGATTTATTTTCTATCATTTTGAGTATAATTCGCCGCCCACGACGCGCTCAAGCCTATATTTATATTATTTTCGTTCTCTACTCATATTTGCCCGGACCCTATTATATTTGTTTTAATGTTTTAAAGGAGATCTACAGAATCGGAATGGGGACAGAGCATTGAAGTTATTTTTTTAGTTTAGAGGGGGTTGTTTTTAGACCTGCGAAGAACAATATTGACAGTCCGCTCAAGGAAGTTCGTGGGCATAAATTATGGACAGTTATACTAAGCAGATTATGTATCTAGGACTAGCATGATTGAAGAATACACAATTTCGACAGACATTACACACTCCAAACCGGAAAGTTTCTGACTACCTGCTGAAAGTTACTTTCAAACCAAATATAACCGCCTTTTCAAACTTCCAACGTAATAAATCAGGGGTACCACAAGGGTGCGTGCTGGGGCCATTACTCTACCTAATATATACTGTGGACCTACCAACACCAAACAATACCACAATAGCAACACTTGCGGATGACAGCTCTACTAGCGACTAATAGTGATCCACTAGCATCACAATAACTCCAACAATATTCATGGCCTGCATGAATGGTTCAGAAAATGGCGCATTCAAATCAACCAGAGAAAATCTGCACTCTTTACATTTACAACGATGCTCACAAAATGTCCACCAGTCATTATTAATAATAATAAAATCCCAATTTAAACCGAAGTAAAGTATCTAGGAAAAGTATCTAGGAATATATTTGGGATCAGAAATTTAACTCGGACAACAGTAAAGCGACAACAGTTAAACTTAAAGGACTCATGGCTTCTAGGTCGAAAATATAAACTTTATATAGAAAATAAACTGTTACTAAAGTGTACAAATGCATAATAAACCGATATACCGATATGGACCTATGGGGATGTGCCAAGCCAAAAACACTAAAATAATCCAAAGATTACATGTCAAATTGCTCCGCTCTATAGCCAACGCGCCTTGGTGTTTCTCAAACATCACACTGACCTTCAAATCCCATTGCTCAAGATTTTTGTCTCTGCTCCATCAACGATTACTAGGACGTGAGAATAGACACGTAGTTAAATGAGTATCCCACCAAACGTCAGAAGAAGACTGCAACAGCTATGGCCGTTAGACCTAAGAGAGCAAATAGAGAAGACTAGAATGAAACAACAAACTATGATTTCTCTGCACATGTTAACCCATCTTTGTTTTGACATATTTACTTATTGCTCCCTGTAATAGAGAGAATATTGGAAATTAACAATACAAAATAATTTGTGGAAAATCAATGTTAAAAACCTTTTTTAGTTTTTTAGTCGGGCATATCCAAGAAAGCACTGTACAAGATGCGATCAGTCGCTTTCGTCAGACCGGTGAGCCTACACGATGCATGTTCAGGATCAGGGAGAACTAATGAGCTGCATGAACCATTGAAGCTAACTAAACAGTAACTAACTAAAAAGCTATTCACTGAAACAAACATCCGACCATCAGATACAGCATCATTTTTTTCTGGAGAGGTGACTGTCATTCTTTCGAATGAGCTATTGGTAATCACTGAAATAGATATTCATCCATTAGATACAGCGGTTAAAGTGGACTCTGGTGAGGGATTTTGATTACTGATTCTGAAAATAGATAAATTTTTACCACCGTACATATTAATTACTGTAATAACACTCGCAGTAGTTTCCACAAACAATAAAACACTTTTACTTCGCTCGACGCGCGTTTCGCCAACCAAGTTGGCATCATTCGGAGACGATTAAAGCTGTTTTGACTGATTAAAACCAGTTTTAATCGTCTCCGGATGATTTTAATGATGCCAACTTGGTTAGCGAAAGTCCTGTTCCGCAGCACGAACTGATGGTTCAGGGTAAGCATGAAAATACCCCAAAACATTGGCGATGTTACCTTCATCTAAAGTTATTTATCGCCTTTGGGGCAAAATGTTGAACAGAATTTCGACAGTGTTCTAATTGATATCTTAAAATTATACTTAAACCAGAAGAGATAGGTATAGGAAACTATTATATCATTCGAAAGATAATAATAAAACCTGATACACCAATAAAATTGGTTTCATCAGGTTGCGCAAAAATATACAGGGTGTTCCATTTAAAAAAATAAGTTAAGATGGTTTAAAGTTGTCTTAATTCGGCACTAAGTTTCTATCACCATATTGTCGCCTATAAATTTTATTTGTATTTTATTTTATCACTCAGTTAATGAAGGTAAAAAAATTTATTTTGCTTTAATAAATTATGATAATGAAACAAGTATATACTTAGTTATTTATAATATAGCAACCTATGTGAACTTACTTTTTTTCTTGGCGAACGTCTTCGAGATCGCGAGTATATTTCTTTTTATCATGACATCAACGGATCAATTACGATGCTGAAATGAATCAACAATAATTATAAATCGATAGAAGAGAACCGGAAAATATAGATTATTAAAATAATATTCATTTAAATATCAAGTCTTAGAGAAGAAAATTATTGTTTACTTAATAGGAACCTACGAAAAAATATGATAAGAAGTATTTCAAATTCTCTATTTTTATTATTTTCATTTTATAACAACGTGGTGACTTACCACCAAACTTTTGTTGCTTGGAACAACTGGGAAACTCGAGTCCTTAAACTAAGTCTTTAAGATAAAATCTTGTTAAAAAAATCATTTGATATCAGAATGATATGAACAAACTACACTACTTGTAGGAATATTTCCTTTCACAAATATCTCAAAATCATCCGAGGCAACGTATTCACGATTCGAAGGAATCGTAAAAACCAAAGAATTAAATTTGAACTAATTACTTTTTAATTCAAGTTTTTCATTTAACATTATACCTTCATAATTTGATAAATAAAGGAAAATTTAAGTTTTCAATACCTAGCTATGAGGAATATTGCAATTTGCACTGAACATTTTCAATTTCACATTTTGCTTTTTTTCTACCTACAATTGTGCTGCTACGCCTATGTGTTGATTGAAGGTGTAACTCCTTCAATCAACGGCCCACGGTATTACTACCTACCTGTGGAAAGATGGATTAATCACTTATAAATTGCGATCTACATCAAAGGAATGTGTTATAACATTACTTTCCCATTGTTTGTTCACTGAAACGTGAAATCTGTATTAAGAACACTGAAAATCACGGTAAACACAAAATTAAACTCAGAACCACACAAAGACCTATTGAATGAGTTCACAATATTTGGATCAGTTCAAAATATTTACATTTGAAAGAAGCCCTAACAATGAAGACAATGCTTTGTCTATCTAATATCGATCATGAGTATGTTTTCTAAAATTTTTGAGAAACCTGTTTAAAACCAAATGTAGAATTTTTTGCCAGGCTATGCTTTGCTTGAGCATGTGTACAAGTCTCTCGATGGCGGAAGGCATGTGACTGGTCTTTGTTTCTACTTGACAAGCGTCTTTGATTGCCTTAATTTACATTTTCTTGAAAATAAACTATTCAACTTGAGATTTAGGGGTATATACCTGAACTGGCTGATGACCTTCTTAAGAGATAGATCGATCTTAGTAAAAACAGGGGCGGTTATATCAGAGTGCCGTAAAGTAAATGCGGGTGTGCCGCAGGGATCTGTGCTGGGACCACTTATATTCTTGTTATTCGTCAATGACCTACCCAAACATATTAAAAGTGACGTCATCAGAGTATTTGCTGAAGACACTTCTTTAGTGGACCTATTAGTATAGTGGGTTTTCCTATTAATGAAGAGGGATTGCTTTACTCATGTAAGCAAATTGTATCCACTTTAAATATTCGAAACCCCTTTAAAACTGGTCTTCCTGGAGAAAAATGGTTTAAGTTGTTTATGCGGTGAACTATGCACTCTGAACTTAAAATAAGAACTCTGTTAAATAAGCAGAATATATAAATAAGGCTGGGGCTGATATTACACCCGCTAAGATTACCAGATGGTTTCAGGGGATCCTGGAATTTCTTGCACAGGACTCATGTGTACTAAATGACCCAAAGCGAGTTTGGACCTTAGCTGAGACTGCACTCTATTTAAATCCCGCTGGTAACGCAGTTATTGCAGAAAAGGGAAAGCACTGCTATGATATAACTAGAAATAGTGATAGAGAGTTTGAGAGGATGCCGTCCAACTATTCACAACTAGCACTACCACATTGGGGAATAGGCAAGTGAAAAAATGGGTGGATGAGATCCGAAACGTTTTACGAATACTTTACTAACGTTTGTTATCTGTTTTTAATAGAAGAAAAATACACACTAGCAATCATTATTTTTCTTGACGGACATACCTCGCACCTTAGTATACATCTTAGTAGATTCTGCAAAGAGAAATATATTATTATAGTATATTTATATCCTAATACCACTCATATCTTGCAGCCGTTGGATGTCTCTTTCCTTCGTTCATTAAAAGTACACTGGAGAAGAACTCAATCACAATGGTGAATTAGGATTGGAGGAAAATAAATTAGGAAGCCGGATGTCCCACAAGTCCCGCATGGCGTTATGGTAAATCAAGATTTCAAAAGAAGTATTGAAAATAGATTTAGAAGATGCGGCTTATACCCGTTTACGCCAGATAATGTAGATTATACTACGTGCACTTTAAAAGAAATACCTCTGGAAGATCCTCCGACTCAAATATTCCTACGAGATACGTTAAGCAACTTGGACTGCTTACAACAAAAATTTATGAAGATATATTACACACATTCAAAGAATGCTTTGACAAATATGTTTTGCCATGCGAAATGGCCTACACGAAGCTTTACGGAAGAACAGGAAGAAATAGATGTGAAAGTGATAGAAGAAGATGATTTATCTAATGACGCTGTTCCTTCGGTTGTTCCTGTAGGGACATATCGAGGATCTCACGCCGTAGAGGCGTATACGCCACCTTTGGCCAAAATCACTTTTTTTCACGAATAGATACCTACTAATATGGCTAATGGTCTGACCAAACGGTTTGTGGATTTGTAATATATTTTGGTCAAAAAACACAAAATTATAAAGGCGTAAGCGCCAATCTTACAAGTGGCAGCACGCCATAGAGGCGTATGAACCATTTTTAGGAAAATATATAAAATGTTCATTAATTTTCAGTTGCAAATAGTAAATTAGTTAACTAAATGTATAGAGTATAGAGTATTTTCAAAATAAATCAGAGGATGGGAAGGTTGGTTGCGTTTTCAAAAGTCAAATCCGAATACACTTTTCTTCAAAAATTGTGAAGAGCAATTTCAAGCTGTAAACATTATGAAAAGAAAAGGATGCAGAGATAATTTATATAACGCGAGATAATTTATATACTCTATGACTATAAACTTCCCATTGATGAAAAAAATATTCGAATCTGCAGTCTCTTTGTCATGGAAAATATGTACCTTCAATGTATCACGACTTTTACGATTCATTGCCGCACGTAAAATCTAATGAATCTGAAGATGAACTACCACTATCTGCTTTAAGAGCAAAGATGTTAAAAAGAAAGAGGAATTAATACCTTAATGTATATTCGAAAATTAACATTTTTTCTACCTTATTTTAGTTCAAGTTATGTTGTATTGTATCGTGGCACTATAAATATGAGTAGGTAGAGGGTATCTCAAATAAGACGTTTCACTATGTTATCTTGGAAACTACTGAAGTGACAAAAAGAACACAATTTTTTTGTTTCAAGTAAATTTTTAAATAATTTTTACAGGATGCCCCATTTAAACTTCGGAAGTTGAAGTCCGGACAGCACTTGTAAGACACCCTGTACACAAATAAAAACCATATAATTTAAAAACTTACTTAAAACTGAGAAACTTTTGTATTTAAGTTTCTTTTGTTACTTTAATAGTTTTCGAGGACACGTCGGGACATCTTATTGGAACACCTTGTACATCCTAAAGCATATGTTTTCCCTAAAACTGTTGTAGTGGTAGTAATAAACTTGATGCGTTCCTTATTTGGCTAATTATTTATTATTATTTCATATAAGTGGTTCATATAGGCCCCAAAATATGTAATCATTAAGTAAGTTTCATCCTGGCATAAAGGTGTATCAGCCAAATCTCGGTTAAATAGATTTGGCTAAAATAGATTTTAATTTTGAAAACCATATATCATGAACCATATATTTTTAAATAAATTTGACCGCCTTTATTTTTACATATTTTTTTAAAACCATTCGTTCCTCAACAGTTCTTCGTCTCTCCTGTAAAATTTTGCTTTTAGTGCATACGCCGCTATGGCGTGAGACCCTCGATATGTTGTTGTTTGTTACAAGTATTACCCAGGTCTAGTGATTCAGATAAAAAGTAATCAGTATATGATTTTGCGATTTGAAGTGGCAAGCACAAAAAGATGAAATACTCTACGATTGGGAAGAAGTAAAGCAAATCATTAATTGCCCCATTGAAAAGAATAAGAGAGGAGTGTTCAGTGTACCCGTACCCTCCTTTAGGATACATCAGTTTATTTGTTATACTGATTATAGGTAAAATAAATGTATGTAAGTTTATTTACATAAATAAAGTTTTTATTTAATATTGTCCTCGTTTTCTGCTTTTAAAACTTATTTGGTCAAAAATGTGTTAATTAATGGCCAAGACAGATATCAGTGCGGCCAAAACTAGCTAAATGTGCATTTTCGCATAAACATGGATGTTTGGAATTTTTAGCTTTAAACAACTACACATAAAAATTATTGCAACTTGACTTGTCCTATACATTTACATATATATCTAAAGGATTAATACAGATTTATTTATTTATGTCTCTATTTATTTAATAAAATATGAAAACACCTTTCTGAAAGTAAAAGTGTTGGTAATGTATTTGTGGTGTAAGCTTGCTTAGGATGGTGCTAGCAACATAATCCCTGGCTATGTATCTTAATAAAAATGTTTAGGCGCCTGTTCCGGCGAATTATCGTGTAATTAGGCGGAAAATGCGACATGATGGCATAAAGGAAGCCCCGCAGTCGGAAGTTACGCATGCTCACGCAAAGAAAACCCGAACACATTAAAAAAGTGTCAGGACTTATCCGTGCGGAAATAACGCTCTCGCTTTAAAATATGTCAGCAAATTCACGGGAGTAATTGGAAGGCTGAAGCTGAAAATAATTAAGAAGCAAATTATCTGTCCTATATGAGGCTCAAAATCGATTCACGTGGGACTGCGGCGTAGGTACTGGCAACGGTTATTTATTGCATAATTGCGAAATTTCCGCCCCCTTCGACTAATTTCATATAATCATGAAAATTAATTAAGCGTGTTTGTTAAAAAACTGAGCAGTTTTGTTCTAATAAATGGGTCAGAATTAAATTGCTCGGTCGTCGAGTAATCAGTTCGAAAATTCACGCTTCACTAACTCACAACCTAAGTTATATCACTCTCGTTCAGATCGATGTAGGTATTAAGGAAATGTAGATGAAAAGCAGGTGAATTAAGCGGATTAGTTTTGCTTAAAGAGCAGAAATTCTAAGGCGTTCCAGTTATGTTTTTGGTATATACAGCTAGTCAAGAATATGAATGCGGGTCAGCTTCCTTCCTATTAATAGCAATACCGCATCTTCGATGCGCAATGGGCAATACTAAATATCGCACAATTATCTCAGTTGCAATTAGACTCCGTACGCCAATGTTTTTTTAGAAACAAAAACTATTTCTAGGATCCTTGTTCAATTTACAACAGAAAAAGGCTCCTTACTTTTTTTCGTTTGACACACCGTTTGCCAGTAAAGAATTAAAATTCTTTAAGCAACTGGAATTCAAACAAATTTTAATCTGTCGTAGTAGGCCATGAAACAAAAAAGACTACTACTGTCAGTGTTTTTGCATTTTATAATGACAGTTAATTGAATCGTGTCAGGTAATTTAATTTCGAGTTATTGTTAACATTGTTATTAGAGTGTTGTGTAAGTATTAATCTGAAAAATGCTTTTTTGTACAACTGTCAAAAAAACTTGACATTTCTGCATCTCTATTGATGCTTAAATCTTTACTTTTTTTCACCGTGAAAAAAAGACCCTTTCACTGCCAAAATAATTCACAAAATAAACATGGAATATTACTTTTTGAAGGATTTATGTCTAACAAGTCAATTATTAATTGATTATTCATCATAAAACAGTTTCATTTATTGGAATAATAATTGAAAGCAAAGTTTGAACAATTACTTCCAACATAAAATCCCGAAGATGTTCCATGTTGCTGCTGATCAGAAACGTTAGATATTTCTTGAAGAGACCAAAATTTTATCAGATATTTTAATTTCTTTGGAAGAAGATGGACATTTCAATATTTTGTTAGAAATCTCAATTTTGTTATTCGAACTATCTTCTATATATGGTTCTGCTACGGAGGCAGATTTTCAGCCACCGTGACGTTTTGTGGATGTAATGTTGTCCCCTGCATTGGCCAGAAGAGTTACAGAGCTTCTCCTGAAACAGTGACCCGTGTAGCTCTTATAAATGTCTTTTCCAAGCCATTTTGCAATCAAGCTGGGAATTTCTCCTATTTTATTTATCCCCCACATGTTGGTTAAAACATTTTCCTCTGGAATATTTCAAAAATAATCTGTTACTTTTTGTATGGCTTCATACAAGCCGTAGTGCTCTATACTTACGGTATGTCTCAATATAATCAGAATTTGAAACAGTAACGTTCTTGCGCAGTAGGTCTTCGTATCGGATATTTTAACAATCAATAAATATCCAGCATCTTCAATGGCATCAATAAGTTATATGTAATAATTCTTCACGGAGACAAGCACCGCTGATACCCAAAATTGGGACAACCTACAAATAAAAAATATTGAAATTACTACTAATCTCACAAAATTATGATTATATCTGTACCTTATAAAGTAAATTTGTTTCGTTATCAGCATCTTGAATAAATTTATTGTTATCACCTTGATAAAACTTTAGATTTCTTTCCTCGGTATCCGACGCTTTTCTTCTTAATGAGCGGAACCAATTTTGAAAACTTCCTTACATCAATATTTTCTTTACATTCATTGTACTTTTCAACATTAAGTAGACACTCCATAACGTAGGAAGTTTTATAATTTTTGTTTTTTCCTCAAGTAGACATTTCCATTTCCATTGATGAATTGGGTAGTACGTCCTTTAATTACGCCGTGCTGTTTGATAGTCTTTGAAAAAATTGTAAGCCTCACTCAATTGTTGCTCTCAATGCCACACAGATAAATTACAATGTGTTCATAATTAGATAATGTTGTGACCTATTAAATAATACACATTAGCAAATAATAAACAAGTAATAAATATGCAATTTTCGAAGGATCGAAAACAGCTATAAATTAGTAGATACCTTAAAGTTTTTTTATATGCAAGATCATATGAATTACAATTTTTTAACAAATACCTTCATCATTATTATTGTTAACCCGAAAATTATTGTTTTATTGAATAAAAATAATATGGCATAAAGTGATAAAATCGGCAGCTTTCTTTTTTATAAACCAATCCCTATACCTAAAGGCCCGCTTAGTACGAAAGCAACATTGTTATTTAAACGAAAAGGAAAAAGTTTATTAGGCTTGTTAGTTTACTCTTTGAGCTCGATGTAATGCTCGTTACGTTCATTGTTGCCTGTATTTTTTCGTATTAAGAGCGCAAGAAGAATCTTATCTTCAGAATCCCACCGCAAATGTGATAATGTTTCCTGCTTCGCAGTTAAAGTAGGATTTGCTCCCAATTTTCGTTTTGTTGAACCACTTTTGAGATCGTTTCTCAGTGTTCGTCGAGGAATTCTATACTGCTGCAACCCATTCTTGTGAATAGTCGTCTCTTATAAGTTGTAGCGCTTTTGCCATACTTTCTTCGGTACACTTTGCACTTGTGCTACGATTTTTCTTAACCATTACTGAAAACTAAAAGAAGCTGATAATAAGATTTATTTTATGCCGACTTTATTACCCGATAGTAATTTGTATGCTACCCTCAGGCAGGTAACTAGGCCATGGCTTTATTGAATGTCTAGTACATTTTAACTTTTAAGGTTATCTGAATCTGACACTTACCTGCAATCTCAAAATATTTCGTTTGTTATAGCTCACAGAACCCTTAATACATATTCAAAATTTAAAAAGCACGTTTCACTGAACTGAGAGAAAACGGTTCGCAGCGGATCGACAACCCTCTCTGTTTAAGTGCTCTGCATTATTCACGCTAGTGTTAGGCGTCTTATACGCATATGCCACTAACGATACAATTCCAGAATTTCTTCTTTATGAAAACTGCGTCCGGCCTTATATGTTATAAATAAAATATGTTTTGCGTTGTTTCTTTGTATATTTTATTTCCGGAAAACACGTATCTCCATTTTTTTAAGGTAATTTGTAATAAGAAAGTGCCATAACTTGCTGTGAGGTTCAAAACGCACTATCTAAATATCTATCTAATTGTTTTTCATCTACTGTACGCGTTTTTCTTACTAAGGAGACGTTTGAAAAATAAACAATATATATATTTGTAATAACTATTATGCGAGAGGGGGCTTTGGAATATTTTCTTCTTGTAAATGGGGCGGAGATATCGAAAAGAATATGTTATGCATATTAAAATAAAAAAATTCTGTAACATTTTGCAGTATTTTTTTACCATTGGGTATAATTTTGATAGATATCCTGTTATTTTTTTGTTACAGGTAATAACTTCAAAGACGAGGCATATTTTTATGGTCCGGAGCCGCAGGATATAGTTGGGTAATATTTAATTTTAGTAGTAATAGTAATAGATAATAGGAAACATCAATTTTATAATTGGTCGATCTTTTTGAAATTGGCAATGTAGTAATTGTTCTATACGTTTTAATAACAATGTAACAACAACTAGAATATTTTACACTTAACAACGACGTCCCAATAGCGACAAATGGTCCCTCTCCGGGTGGTTTTAATAACTCGAATGAAACACGAGAACTCGTAAAATGCATTCAGATACTAAATTAAAGGATTACGAATGCGGACGCTGCCAGAATTCACAACGTGACACGAATTTACCGGCCATGTCAAAGTTAATGTGTTTCGCTGTTTCAGAAGTATTTTTCGAATGTTTTCAGTTTTCCATTTATTCCCGCCGCACATTTCCTCCCGTTTGAGGATTACGATGAATGTCATATTCATTCCCGAACGCGGAGGCCGCTATATTGCAGAGGCCGCATTGTCGGTCATCTCCTAATGGCTTCGGTGTTACGCTGGCTATTACATTAATATCAAGTATGTAATCGTAAGCACGCCCTTTAATAAAAAGCCATAAAGTTCTCAACAATTTAATAACTTATAACGTTTTCGTTCCCGAATGGTTCCACGCGTATTTTCTTCGTTGTTGTTCAGGGTTGTCGTTTCCACTACGTCTGTATCCGTTAGTCTACTACTGATATTCTTTATTTCATTTTGGACGGTGAAAAAACAAAAAATGAAAAATCAGATCTTTATCAATTTATGACACATTTAATTTTTTTTACAAATTAATCATAGTAACAAATGTATTTAGGGTAGGAGCACCTAAGAGTACGCATTCGCTAAGAGTATGCACTCTATAATATTTAAGTGCCCTATGCTAAGCTATACCTTTTATATTACTTCTCCCGCTCTGATCATTGTCTGGTTACCAACAAACTGGGTTATTGAGCTTTTGATCGACATGATTTGGTCTATACAAAACAGCTTGGTATGGGAGAATGACATTTGATGATTAATGTAGCTCGGAACGCAAGAGTACGTACCCAAAGAGCCTATAACGGAAATTACTGCACACCAATGTTGGTCCGGTGCAACCAATATGATATCTGGTGGCATGAGGATTGTAGTAGCTCTCAAGGCCACGGACAAGAAGTTTTACTTTCCTCATCTGAAACTGTGTTCAAATTAATGAGTCTTTGCGTGTGTTCCTAAGAAAAAAATTCTTAACATCTGCCGGTATCGTTCACTATTGACCGTAACTGCATGTTATGCAGTTTACGGTTAATATTAAACGATACCGGCAGAAGTTAGGAAATTTTTTTAGCCAAATTTAGATGGACTTGATTTAAACGATATGTGGTTCCAGCAAGACGGTGTTTCATGTCACACTGCTCTATGAAACTATCGACGTATGGCAAGAAAAGTTTGACGAACGAATAATTTCAAGGAATGCAACTGTTCACTGGCCTTCAAGAAGTTGTGATTTAACTCCTTTAGATTACTTCTTGTTGGGCTATTTCTATATACTTCTTGCGGACGCGAAGTCGCGGTGGACATTTAATCGATGTCTTATTCAAAACATAAATGTTATCAACTGTACTTTAAAATAATAAGTTCGCACGCATGTATATGAAATGTTTTATTTCATTTTAAACTCATATCGTTCTTATTGGAAAAGTCTTTACTTGTAGGGGGTACATAACATTGCGCGTAGTATGGATCTTTAAATCTAATTATTTCAAAAACGATGATGTTTAGGCTTCATATATACTTCGCTGTATGCTGTATGTATGCATATAAAAATTGGAAAATAAAAAAGTAAATCAATTAATGAAAATTGTATTACATAAAATTTTAATACGTTTTCTTTATTTTTGGAAAAATTATATTACTGATTGCGTAAATAGTCAATAAACTGTGAGTTGCATGAGCATACACAATGCACATAAACACCAGAATAACTTTTAAATCCGTGTACGTTTAAGATGTTCGTAAAAGCTATCTTGACACTAGTGTTTAATACGTTTCGTAAGGCGTGGAGAAGATACATTTCGTTAAGCAGCTTGGGAATGTAAATGCTGCATTTTTCCGCATCAAGTACTTTATTTCAGGCCATTTGAAAGTTTGGATACACCCATCGGAACGTTATGGATTAGCCGGAGTGAGATATTCCTTTATATTTAAGTTTCGCCGGATTTATTCGCGGGAAGTTTTAAAATCACTTTCCCAATCCCGCGTTGCTTTAACTTTTCAGCTGCCAGCGAAGACATCGGTTTTCCTTAGAGGGCGGGTAAATAAATTACGGAAAATAAATTTATAAATTTATTAAGCCACGGAATTACATTATTACATGTGAAACTTCGAAGGGAAAGAGAGCATAAACTAAAGGAAAGTTTTATTGAATCCTAGAATATTGGAAATTGTCCTCAAAATTATCTTAGCCTTTGCCAACTGTCTATCATGGTTTTGGTCATGGTATAGTATTTCCTCGGGTTGATCGAAGCTGAATGTATAAATGGCATTGGTCTTTCGAGTCGGATAAACTAGGGACGAATATATTTGTTTCTATTGAAAGTTGATTCCACGCAGCTATCTTATTTCATTACAATTTTTATCTATGTAATAAATTAGCATTTGCATTTATCTATTTGCTTGAGAAAATGACCCGTGAATTATATAAATTTCATTTGTTAGTCAGAAATTCCTGATAATACTTGTTATTTTGGATGTCAGTTTGAACAAACCTCCTCGTCGAGCTTTATTTAAAACTAATAAGCTGATTTTTTATATATAGCATGACATTTTAAAATTTAGCATAAATAATAATAATTTAGCCATCGATCCAAACAAGCTTATTTAAGTCTGTTAATATTCATCGCAATGACGAAAATTCTCATTTGCAAAAATTTGTTTTATTATGTTTATGCAAATTTACAAAATGCTACCGAGGAGCTATAGTAAATGAATTGAGCGTTGGTACTTACGGAAATTGTCCAATGTCAATTATATACTTATATACCTTATATAACCTTTTATGCCTTATAGGGGCCCAGAACACTACCTTGAGGTATTCCTGATTTGATGCGGTGAAGCGTGAATATTTCCATGTTAAAGTTAACTTGGAAGTAACAATCGGTAAGATAGGCATTCACGAAGTCCAAACTAAAAAGATGGCATTGTGGTCTCTGTATTAGGGTCTTCTTTAATTCTTTTGTGTAGTCACAAATATTTTAGACATAATAGGTAGTAGGCTGATAGTTCTATAAGATGTCTCTGTTTGGAGGTTTTCGTGGTTTTAATATGATTTTCATTATTAATATTATTGTTATTGATTGGTTCTGGCTCTTGGAATATATGTGATAGTTGTCCGGCGAAATATGATGATCTGATACTGGTCTGTTTTCCCCCAGTTACTGTCTTGTCGCATGATAGGTGACTGTCGGTCTCTTAAAACTTTTTATTATAGAACTTCGGGCAGAGGGATGCAGTGGAAGACCAAAAGGATTTATTACATAACTCACAGGTCTCTTGTTACCCTAATATGCCTACCCTAATATGTTGCTTAACCAGCGAGAGTAACCAGGTGAATACCTATAGACACTTGGTCAAAGGTTTGCTGAGGGCTCGTAATAATTTTGTATTTTTAAGGGTACACACGTAGCGTAGCAATTTCAAGTCAATCAAACAGGGTGTGTCCCCTTTTAAAATATTTTTAAAACTAGCTTATCTGTGATATGCAACAAGTCTTCCAGTAAGGTGGATCTCTCCTGTGACTACACCGGTAGAGCGGTCGATGGACAGCAAGCTGGTCCTAAAGGTTCAAAAGAAATGTGGTCCAAAGGGAGTGTAAAATGTGGTAAAAAAGGGGGTCTAAAAGATGGTCTAAAAGAAGGTGGTAGTTTACACTGGCCGAAAGACAATGTAGCCTATACCTGTAACATATACCGGTAAATTAGTTTCGTTACAAGAAAAAAGTTAGGTTAAGTGACTGGTGAAACTTACTTAATTAGTTGGAAAACGGCTTCGAAACGATAGCTTTGCTGTGTCCCTCAATTAACTCTAGGGAGTTCAACGCCACGCAGGCTCTAGAGAACACAAAGTAGGCAAAATATAATGTGAACACGCGGTTTCAAGAAACAAAATGGCTTACCTCAACGTTAAAATCCCCACTAATCATCCATGATCCCACTAATGTGGTATGACTGCATGATATTTGTGGTAAAAGTCTATGACAAAATATCTAATAAATGCGCTGTGGCAATATTGATGTAATCGACTAATAAAAGTAATATGCCGACCTGAATTTATAAACACATGCAAAAGGGAAGGCGTAGTCACTGTTTAAAACTAATGTTATCCGTCAAATATACCTACAATAAATTTCGGATACTCAAATTGTTAACTACTAGAAGTGAACGTAACACTCTCAGCAAGTAAATATTACCCCGATTTACTGGTGATTTCTAATGCTGGTAGACAATCCTATGACAATCATTGGTAGACAATTCTATGTAAGCTGATATTTTATGTTTTTCAACCCGCTCCCAGGTATAAGTGAGGTTTCATCATAGCTTGCCAAGATGGTTGGTGTACATGTTTGGGCTCAGCCCCGGAAATAAATAGGTAAAATTAACGATCAAAATATCAATTATTGAAATCGGTTCAATAAGACCTAAGATTTCAATAAGAACATATATATTTCTTCGGTAGAATACTGTAGGATATCGTTCTAATAATAACATTTCCTGCTGGCTGTTTAGCACTTATCCTTAAATGTTGAGTGTTTTATGTCATAATGAAGTTTTTTATTGTTCCGCGTGGCACCGTAGGATAAATTTATACAGCCTTTATATTCCCTTATTGCTTATGGGTCACTGATGGGCTATCAGTGTGTTTCTTCGAAGCACGAGGATGGATAAGACTTTACTAACTCGGTTTACTGCACCCTAAACGTGAAGGGCCGTTTGATAGACTCTCGTATGAATAACCGTAAATTTACCCACAAGCCTGACCCTTTTCATACACTTTAGTAGCCACCTTCGCAATTTGCCCCTTCTTCTAATCGCTGCGACGATCTGGACTCCTTAAATTAGAATGGTTTCGGTGCAAAATTATTTAGCAAAATTACTAGATATATTTGACCCCACAAATGGGATGCTGCTGCATTGTGCTACTGCATTTTGTCTCTGGAGCGGCAGCCCCTGAACATAATGGTGGTGCTCTTCGACAAGAAATGCGTGCATCTATTAATACTGTCATTACATGAGATTGTAATAATTTCTAATCGGACTTTTAAATGACAGACATAAATAGATGATGATAAAAAGCAAAAATAGTTACAATAATTATTTGCTACCATTTGGATGATTCATCCTGTCGCGTCCACTTCTCCTTATGAAACTTTTCCAATATACTAAAACAGCAGGCCGCGCCAAAAAAAATGACTGGCAACTTGGGAAACGAAACTAATCCACTTTGCTGGATTTACGTAAAAAAATCTCGGATGGGCCAAAAGTAACTCGATTAAATTGACGCCACGAAAGTTGTAGTATCATGTTAAACGAGTTAAGTGGCACGTGGGGCCGCAAGTCGTAAAGCGGTGCACTTTATTAAAGTTGATATCTGACCGAAATTGCTTGTGACATTTAATTCCCGGCATTACTTTTAGCCGCGCTTAATGTAACGGCTATGTGAGGTGTTTTGAGCATGGACTTGTTATGGCCGAGTGCTGATGCTAACTAGAGATGTAACCTAAAAGTTTAGACATTACGCTCACAAGTGCGTTTGTAAAATCTGTATATAAAACTGAATATTGTCAATTGTAGGCATTTAGTTTCGCAAACGAATTCAATAAAATGTAAATATATAATAAACATATTATCCCAAAATACAGGAATTTCGGAACGTTTTCAATTATCATAGTTTGTGGATTTACAGAGTGCGGCCTATTTTCTAATGGCATAATGCAAATGACTATGGTCCTATCACAGGTCCTTGTGGAACTTTAGCTGGGGATAATAAATAATAATTTATTATAAAAGACACCGGGCAAAATAGTATAGGATTAGTCATAACAGATGTGACCACTGCAATCATATGAGTGCTCGAATTTAAACTTGAAGCTGAGGCAAGTGATAAAAAAAAATGCAAATTTTAAGAAAGTTATTTTGTTGATTCAGTAGGTACGTAAATGGGTATATACTGATACCCTCTTTTTGTGTGGAATTTTCTTCGGGTGCCAACTTGTTTCAGGTGCGCAGCCACGATTTTAACGCAATAGGAAAGGAAGCCTTACATAGCTGCAGTGAAGAACGGTCTATTGCAGAGGTCCCCGTGAATTGAAGAATTTATTTGGTCAGAAACTGTGTTTTTTACAGGTTATTATTATCATCAATACGATGAGTATTAACTACTATAAATCGGAACTATAGTTTGACAATTATTGTCCTAATGAGTGGCAAAAATATTCAACTTCATTACAGAATTATCTATAAATTTAATGCTAATCTGATATAAGTCACTTGATCTCTATGTAAATTGTCGTTTAAAAACAGTATGTTTGATTTAAAAATATAATCAAATATTATCGATGATTCTTGTGCATGAGATATAGCGATATAAAGAGATTTTTTGTAGCTCAAATATGAATTATCATCTGCAAACATCATTAAAAAGTGTCAAAGAAACTAGGTAAGTCCTGTAAGGACTAGGAAACTAGGTAAGACCTGAACATGCTTATGGTTGAAGATGATATCAAGAAGTTTACAGGCAAACATCAGAAGAGGCTAGAAAACCAGGAAAACGTCGAAGTGATATCACTACTCGACAACAACAGACTTATTCGACGGCTAAAGAGACTAACACCGTTCGAATTGATGTATTAGTGTTATGTGTAAGTGAGTAGTGTTATGTGTAGTGTGTCACTGGATACTCATCTACTTACTGAACAACTAAGGCTAGATATTAAGAAAAAATTGTTAGATTTATTAAATCTAGTTACAATGTTCAACATCCATAGGCGTTTTTCTTAAAAAAAATATATGTTAACAATATGTTTTGTTAAAAGTCGCAAAGCATATGTGGTAGAAATTTTTTCGATAGTATCATCCTAAAATAAATGGTAACTTTCATGATTAATGTAAACTCTTGCAGATATTAAATACAAGTGATCATGAGCGAATGCGTCGTTATATCTGGTATACAATCCCTACGATATAAATTTTGGCGATTGTCGTAGTCACTCATGCGTAAATAGGAATGCCCCTCAAAATTAATTTCCGCTGCCATATCGGGACGTGATTTATTGATTATGTATTTGAGATAACGTACGTCAACATTTTTGCCGCGTTTTGTGCCATACCTCACGTCAAGGGAAGGAAAAAAGTTTACCATACATTGTACGATATAAACTAGTGATATATAAAATGCGCAACATTCTATGGGGTCTCTTCGCAGAATCTGGTATTTAATATACAAAACAAAGGTTCTAAAATGTAGAGGAGAAAAATTATAAAATATAAAACAGACTGGTTTATATTTTATTATTTTTTCTCTACATTTTAGAATCTACCACTTTTTATTTCAGGAAAATATATATAAATTTTCTATATAAACAATATAAATAAACAATATTTTATTTTATAAATAAAAATAAGACCAAATAGGTCAACATTGAAGTTGATTACAAGTGTCGCTGTTAGACAAAAACTTTGATGTCACATATCTCATAATATCTAGTTAATATTAGAAAATGGGACACGATTAGAATAATATAGTGTTAAAACAGTTTTATAAACCTTTTGTGTATAATACATTGTCGTAAATTTTTTTTAGTGCCTAACATACGCTTATTGTCTCAGCAGAATAATATGCGTCAGCTCTTGAGCCATAATAAACCCAACAGGGCCCTTTTTATATGGGACTTCATAGCGCTAATAAAATAAACCTACATACGCCTAAAAATCCATTCGATGAGTAAAATTCATACAATTCGGTCAACATTCATAAAAAGTTCGTAGGCGGCTGGGGTATTGGATCGGACAGTCGGGCTTCATAAAACTTTTTATGAATCGGACTCTGGTGGGTATTGTATAGGACTGAAAAATGTATATTATGCCTTTGTGTTCTCAGCTATCTCATATTATGTTATAGGAGACGTCCTGCTGGATAAATTGGTTGGTCATATTACAAAAACGTGTCATTAGGCGCGTATCTAATCATTCTTATCACGTTCTTTGTGGGAGGGGACTTTCTGCGCTAAGGATCCCAGTTAAAAATCGAGTTTTGCGGTTATGCTGTCCTTATAATCCACTGACAGTTCACCATTGTATGGATTTCAGCAAACTGAACACGAATAAAATATAATATCTAGTGATGCCGAAAGTCAAGAAAATAATATTTAATTTTGACGAAGTATTTGGTATTTGGAAATATGATGTTTTTTAATATTCTCGATTTAACATTTTGAAATAAAACTTTTGCTTTGTTGAAAAAAAATGGCAATAAGAACTGTTACCGGCGCCATTTCATTTTTCTTTGCGTCACGTCGCAACAATTTTGAAGACGTACGTGTATGTAAATAAAAAAATATTTGCTTAATTAAACCGTTGTGCGGTGCACAGGCAAAATGCAGGAAAGCCCTGGAAGCGCTTTAAGTTACACCCATGCCAGTAAAAATAAGACAAACATATCTTAATGTCTATGAAACGTACAGGGATTTTTTGTGTTATAGCAGTCTCCAGGCTCATTTTCCCGCTTGATTTATGATTAAAACGTATACGAGTTCGGGCAAAATTCGTTTACAGAATTTTTTTGATGTATACGTCGCCGGTGTTAGCTTTTTCGTCAGTTGCTCTTTTTGCCGTTTCCACAGAGGAAATTTGTCCCAGCAGTTATCTCGCGAAGGATATTACAGTCTAGCGTTCCGGGACGCTGATATTATTTTACGTTTTACCGGGTAATGAGTGCAATAGCTCGGCCCTAGAATTACACGATTCCCATTTGATGACTCAAAGTAAAATGCAAATAGGTATGTTAAGTTTAGCTCGGTCGTGCGGAAGAACAAAACAGATTTCAAAATCAAATTGACGCCCGTAATCACAATGTATGCGCACAATGTAGGGGTACATTGTTTGAAAATATATAGGATATATTGACTACAGGTTTGGCGGATTTATCTTGTAATATAGGCTTAGGTGAATTTAGTTAATAGTCTCTAATTGTTAATCTGTAGTTCCTTGTTGGAATCTCTAGAACGTCAATGTTGATCAAAAGGTGCTCTTAGTTTTTCTGTTATCTCCAGTCATAACAGAAACACTTATCTGGATTTCTTCGATAAATGTTTGTCTTATATGTTTCGAAATTTCTCTACGTATTTTGTTAATACTGTCCAACTATATTTGTTTTTTTTCCGACTAATAGTTTTGTTTATTTCTCGGTCGAAGTTATTTTTCCGGCATGAAACTTATTCGTGGTAATGGATATTTCCTCTACCTCAGGCGTTTTTTTACAATGTCTTAGCATGTTAATGCCTTAGCACACTAATTTTATATATTTTTTAGGGAAAAGTAATGATATTACTTCTCCATAAAAAAAATCGATAAATTTAAGTTGTTTTCAACATAGACAGTTTTTAATTCGGTTAATTCATTATTTGAATATTATTTGAGCATTATTACGAATAATTGTGATATTGCGTCCTGTAATTGGGTCAAAAGGTAATGGAACTATATAGTAATTTCGTTGCTTTACCGTTTCACTTGACAATATGTTAATTTTGTTATTTATGAAGTCGGTATCTCCCTCGCGAATACACTTACACGTTATTTTCTGGGAAAAACGTGAACTGAGAATCCAATTTCGAATAATCTATGAGGGATGTGGTTAGATATGTTCAGAAAGATTTTAAATTCTTGATTTATTCGGTTAGCTGTTACTTCAGTGTTATAATTATCATGTTTGTTCGTGTTTTCGTCTGTGCTTAAAACATTATTGTGAAATGTAACACCTTTAATGGTATTTATTTTTATACGAGATAAAGCATCTACGTTTTTATTTGTTTTACCTGTTTTGTATACGATTTTGTGATTCTCCTCAAGTTTTAGCCAGCATGCGAGTTTATTTCCAGGATCTTAAATGGAAAATAACCAAGTTTAAATTTTCTTCCGAAAACGCATAGGCGAAAGTATTTTACTGCCCGTACTATGGCTGAAAGCTCTCTTTATATGGGTTCTTGTGATAGCACATCTATTGCAAAGCTATTTTAAGTACTCTTAAGTTCTAACATAATTTTCTATAACAAATATGTGGTATATAAAATCACGGCATACTCGTTTGTTTTTTGTACTGTACGTACTACACACATAAATAATATAGCAAAATAATTCTTTAAAAAGAAGTGGAATAATGACATTGAAAGCACGCGCGCCCCTCAGCGTTGTTGTTCAACATACGTTTGATAGCGGCACTAGCACCACTTGAACTTTTATTAACTAGGTTATTCTTGATAATTTAATTTCGTTACAAGGGGATACGACAAAACTTCGCCTAAACTCTGTTAAGGAGTTTCAATTTAATTAGTTTCATAACTTGCGAATAACAAAAACACGGCTGCCATAGGCGGCGCGTCGTTTTGTCTCAAATGCATACGATCATATTATAACCCTTATTTGTGTCCAAAACTTTTTGCTTGAAAAAGTATATATTTTTATGTGCTTCCAAGGGAAAGATACACCACAGGAGCGACGTCAATCTCTGCTCTTTATCGGTGGATTGATAATAAAACTTGTTTACTTCCTCTGTAGCCAAAAATATTCAGAAAACGCAGATCTGACGTAGAATCGCTTAAATATTTTTATGGATTTGTCTAGTCGAAATGGAAGGATGGCATTTATTTCGGCTTATATTGACATATTTTTATGTTTGCTTAGGAATTGTATATTAAATTATCGACAACGTTCTATTTTATAGCTAGACTAGACTTTTCACACATTATTTATATTATTTTTATATTTTCTAAAACGCAGCAAAATAGCAAAATTTATTGATACTGATAAACTCCCAAGTAGATTTTTTATAAGTAGGGAATCCCCATTACCTTATTAACGCGGAGAAAAGAAATAATGGGGAATTCTGTTCGTAAATTTCCAAAGTACATCATAAACAATATTTACCTTATCATTCGACTACAGCGTGGCTTAAAACCGTCTTTGGGTTCAGTCTGTAACTCGGTGCCCTGCGTATACGACTAAATTATCAATGTAAATTTCCCGATATTTCTTCCCCGAATCTAATTTAACCTTAATTGGGGTTACATATTATCCCTGTATCGCTAGAATCACGAACTAGTGTGATTTATGGAAAACCATAGACGACCTTTGCTACAGTTGCGCTCCTATATAGGACTTTTAATCAAGGCGGAGTGAAAGAGACAGTTCTGCGAGGGCTGGCGTAGGGTTTCCCGTGACAATTAGCGTTGAAGAATCAGCAGGGTCTACAAATTAGGTTAATTTGGAAGGAACTTATGTTGAGACTTGTGCGAAATTACGATACTACTGATATTATCTATCCGGCATTTTTTAAATTCTGAATCACTACGTACCTACATGATAAATGTAACAGATTTAATAAATTATGCCCGCCAATATTCTTGGCTATAGATGTGACCTCGATAAGAGGGGGATGAGCTTTGATAAATGTTTTAGATTAGCCGGTTTATTGCTAATTGTGCAATTTATTTCATTATCTAAGCGAAAATGGCTACATATTTAATAGATCATTATATTCCTGTTAAACCGGAAGTTCCAGAAAGTTTAAAATATTTGAGAAATGTAGAACTATGACACATATCTACGGAAACTAATTTTCAAAAAGAAAAAGTCATTATTTAACGTATTGCGAAATAAAAAGCATTAAGCTTAAAAATATAAATAAATCTTTTCAACATCGTGTTTAATGAGCAATCATTTGCTGAAGACTTAAATATGATTGAATGGTATTATATTTACACTCTGAATGAGGTGGACGTTATGTTCAATTTTTTTAACGAACATGTCTCTTTGAAATCCATGCTCCTCTTCGAAAAGTACATGTCACAAAACCACCAGCACCCAGGATGACATATATGATAAGATCTCAGACCAAACAGACATTTCTCATTTGCGTCCTATAAGCCGACATTGTCGAAAGTCTTGGAAATGATAATACATCGACAAATATCAGAATATATTTTTGCACATGAAATAAATCCTCAAATACAATTGGGGTTCACACCAAATCACAGTACGGTTACTGCTCAAACCCAAATTACTGGTGACATACCACATAGTTACGATAAGAATGAATTCACTTTGATATTGTTGGATATTAACAAGGCGTTCGATACATTGGATTACACATTACTTTGCAGTAAACTCATATTCCTCTTAAAGCTACCTTAGTGACAGAACTCAAAGAATATGTCTGAGATCCAATGTGTCTGACCCGCTGCCAGTTAAGTTCGGTGTTCCACAGGGTTCCATACTAGGACCCTTAATATTTTTTATTTATATATCCAACTTCCACACAATAATCACCTCATGTAATGATCAACACGATGCGGGCAACACACAACTTTACAATAAATTCTCTACTGACGATTTAATCACTGCCAACATCAAAATAAATAAACATATATATTATCTTCTAAAAATATTACTAGAACATAAACAAAAATTAAGTCAAAATAAATCACAGGTTATATTATTCGGTCAAAAAAAAAATTAACTGCAAATAATTTGTCGAAGATCTCATTAGCAGATACCGAGCTTAAAACAGTTACTGATAGTAAAAATTTAGAAGTCTGGTTCGAATCGGATCTAAGATTTACTTAGCGTATAAATCAGTGACTAAGAACATTTTACAGTCTATCTTAACCCTAAAGAATTAGATCCACAACGGAATATCATTAAACAGAATCTAAAGTTAAAGTTGTATGAATATGTATAAAGGTAGAGTTGTATAAACTTTTAATTTCTAATAAATACCCCTAGTTATTTATATAACAAAATAGTTAGGTTAAGTAATTTTAATGTTAATGTAGTGATGACCTACATCACGAAATAAGAATTTAAGTAAAAAATTTAATAATTCCTAATCACAAACATCCACTGCTTCCTTTTCACATAGTTTTTCATATATTTCTCCAAAATAACACAATCAGCTTCATAGTGATTTGAAAAATGTATGTTTAATTGATTTTAAGCAAGGTTAAAACAGCTTATGAGAGACACTTATTTCTAATTTTGATTACCAGCTATATGTAAAAAAATTAAAGTTAAACCCATTGAACATGTGTGTATAAGAGAAGAAAAGCATTGTTATATTTATAAATATATTTATCTCTTTTTAAATCTACAGAGAAAATGTATTAATATTAATTTTTGTATTTTTTTATATCATATTTTTTCTTGATCTAGATCCGTTAAGTTGAAAGACAGCTTTAAGCTGAAACATCGCCTCTCACTTCTGTTTTTTTTTATCTGTACAGAATTATATTTAACCCGGTACTTTGTGAAAATAATAATCTAGAATCTATACCTATTGATCTAGAATTCTGAAACTTTTTTACCTAGTTCTTTCTAGTTTTTTCAAGTGTTCCACAAGGCACTAGTCTAGGTCCGTGTTTAGCATATTAATAAACCAAATTGTAAGTTGCATAAAATCTGCCCTAGATTTTGAAATTAACTATTAACCACTACCGATTCAATACTATCCAAATAAAAGCATATCTGAAGTACTTCTAAAAACTTTTTGTTCCGGCGACTTGCTTCTAGCTTGATGTGATAGAGTGGCAGATTCACCTCTCAATTCAAAAGCCTCTATTTACAAAAATGTAACATATTTGAGCCAATACGTCAACCGAACATAAAGTTATCAGTGTTCTCTATTCCACGTGCTGTTATGACAGAGCCTTTTCTTGTATTACAAAGAAATATGCCCGGTAATATACGGCGCCCCATCTAAGCGTTTTATATGAAAGAACGCCATCAACATCAGCAATTTCTGATAACGAAATTGATTAGAATCGGGGAATAATAGGATTTGCAGGGGAGGAGCGGTATTATTGAAAAAATCCCCAACAGATCTTGTTTATTTGAATGAGCAAATTTTCATTTCAAGTCGAATTTAATTATATCTAGGCCTCGACGAAATATGGACTTAAGGAAAAGGGATATAAACGAGGTTCTCCGACGAGAAAATTGTCTGTGGCATCCGGATGAAAATATATAAATGTATAAATAATGTAAAAAATATTATATTGGATATAATAGATTATTATAAAGCAAACGGGCTATACGTTAACATATTTATATAACGTAAGTCTATAAAGAAAATAGTAGTGTAAGTATTTCTATATCCCAGGAAAATAGTTTCCTAGCAACTTTGGAGCATTTATTTTTAAAGCATTGCATAATTCCATACTACATAGTCCAATGGATTGCAATCTGGTGTATCTGGTGGCTTGATGTGCTTGAATGAACGATGCTGTTTAAGGCAAATAAAAAATATTGGAGAATTTGGAATGTAACTTATCACCCGGTATACTTCTTTTGAATTATGATTGTAAACAAAGCTACATATGCAGCATTCACGTTCACTTGTTTCGCCTGGGCCGCTTTCTTATGTTTTAACAGAAATGCCGGAAGGTAAAGCAAACAACTAATTTTCGCGGTCGATCCTCCGCACACTCTTATGCTAGAAAAAGGAAATAGAAAAGCAACAGTTTTCTTCCCCTTTCCGTTGTTGTGACTCGTTTGTTTTCCGGGGCTATTCAAGGCATGTTTTTTCAACAAATTTATAAGTTTGCCTTGGTTAAGGGTTCAGCTATGTGTAGGAATAGTCTCGAGATGATACGCTTCACGAATTCCCGCGTAAGCTGTAAAGTATGGTCAGTTAGCTTTATGGTGCGATATTTTTTACGCACTGTTGTCCTAAATATGTCTGTTTATTAATTTATCCACACCGGAGCAAAATGTTACGATCCAGCTCGTTTCTTAATTCCTTATTTTTTCCTCGCAATAGTTGTCTCATTTTCCTTCCTAATTGTCTTCACCTCTGTTTTAACTAATTTCAGCATGTCCCTAATGTCCTCATCCTTACTCGTCCCGCCTGTATAGTACGAAGTTTCCGCCACACGTGCCGACTTCAAAACCGCTACTCCGTTAAACCGATTACAGGCCTGTATTACGTATTTATACTAATGTGGTGTTGGTTCAATATAAATTCATTTTAAATCACACTTGATGAATCACAACACTAGTCACTTTAATATTAACCGATGATAGATAATTCGCGATAATAGATGTCGCGATGTGCCGATCGGATGAACGTGAAGATATGCACATGAACGAACGATTGCGCAAACACAACGGATAGAATACTGCCCTGTTTCTTAATCTATGTATTACTCTTATGATTTATCTTTATCTAACATGCTAAGAATGTCGCCGTCCATGATATTTTTTATATTTCTTATGTTTAAGAGATGATTATGCCTCCTAAATAGGGGTAATATAGAAATCCGCATCATAACTTTCAAATATTTTGCTTGTGAAACCTGTTCTAACAGGTAAATGTCTAGCACCCGTATAACATACTGTTCATAAATATGTTTAAATTGCTCCATTTTTGTTCCATTTATCAAAATACAGCCAGACATTACTAATATGAAACCCACAGTGCCCAGGCGCCACGTGGATATTATTGAGGAAACAGTAATTTCCATTCTGCGAGTCCTATATTTTGGATGTATAAAGCTATTTCCTACAATATCTATCTCACGCATTTCCTATATCGTAGGTTATTTGAACCTATAAGTCCCTGCAACCTTATTCGAATGATTCTTGTATCTTCAATCAATACTACCCAGGGAAAGCCTTGAAAGTGTAATGAATTTGCATGGTGCTCGTCAGGTATGCAATCTTTCGTTAGAGCGAAAATCGTTGCGTACCTACTTACCGTAATAGTCTTCTGAAATAATCTAGTAATGGATTTAGAATATTTCTATTTTATATATTTATCATCGTATTTATGCAACTTGCGCAATGTACACATGTATTAACATTCGGTAACAATATTTAAGCTTTTATTAATAATAAATTAATATGTTGATAAATGTTTTTGGACGGTTTTTGAGAATAACCCGAAATGTTCGCGTTCTCCCAAAAAAGTTGAAATGACCACAAATATATAAGAAAACAAAGATATTGTTTTTTATAAATGAGCTAGGTTTAAAATAATGGGAGTTATGGCTCCTTGAAGAAGAGTTTTTCTTTGCAACAACTTGGTTCGAGTTAATCAACGTTAAATAACGGAAAACTGATGCATTTTTCGGGAAAAACTTATAGAACATTTCTTGGAAAGACCTTTAAAACGAGTACTGTCACTTTAATATTGTGTTATAACTAAGCCAGATACGATGCAAAAACGGTGGAAACAGTGAAATTTTTGAGAAAAAAAAGAAGCGCTAAAATCTCCGCCCTTCTTCTTTTTAGCGCTTTTTAATAAACCTTGTTTTTAAAAAATATTTTTTACTATTAATTTATTTTTCTTTTTTTAGTTATCGCTGGACATGTTTCTAAGTCTGTTTATTTCATTTAATGCGTCATTATCACATGGTCTTTAGCCTAACGAAATACAGTTTCGGTTTTGGTTTTGAGGCTTTCCTTCTCTTATAGACAGATTGCAAACCAATACTATTGACGCCTTTCTCGCTAAATTACGCAAGTCGTATGATGAAGCTAACCAAGGCATACTTTTAAAATTCAATTGCAAGATTTGACAGAAACAATTCGACCCCTAAATTGTAATCGAGGACTCCAGAAACCCCGTGGTAACATCATTTCAGAGGGATTGGAGCAACTAAGTTTTTGATCTCCATCTTTGATCCGCCATTTTGAAATTTTTTTAACGCCAGCAGGGACCCTTGTCGGTCCCTACAACATTTGTTCGAGCACCACCAAACTATCGCTAACCTTTGCCGAGTTATAACTCTTTAAAATTGGTACAGGGGCCATCATGTTTTCTGCCATTTTGAATTTTTTCTCCATCATCTCTTTCATTTGATATCCATAAGGTGCATAAGAAAACATTCAAATTTTTACAATATTTTTGTTATTTTTTTTTTATTAATTTACGTATTTATTATATTTATTTATATTTATATTTATTTGATTAATTTATGCGGTTTTTAAGGATTGAAAATTTGGAATCCATCGTAAATCTTGTTCGAGAACATGAAATAAGCTTTATTCTGCATGATTAAATAAGATGTGGATCCATAAAATGCTTAAACCTGCATATGTCATTTTTGAAGTTGAGTGAAATTGAACGTGTAATTTAATTGTAGCTTAAACCGTTAGCCTGACAACAAAAAGTTGTTATTAATAAAAGTAGAGTTTGAGTTTTTCTACCGAAAACTCCGCGAAAGCATATATGTAGGATTTATAGTTTTTGAGAACAGAGAGGCAGTTTTTCGTTCAAGATTACGCGGATCCAGTTTTGGCTGCGTTCGAACATTCTGAGCATCGTAGAGCTGAACGCAATCAGAGCTGAACTAGCTCTGATTGCGATTATTTAATAAAATATTTTGAACAAAAAATCAAAACCGACTTCAACAAATATATTTTAAAAAACTGCACTGAAAAGAAAAAAATAATTCCGATATTCATTCTTATTTAAAATATAATTTATTAGGCTAAAAACATCCAATTATTGATATTTTTGGAGTCGGTGCCAGCCAAGGTTTACAAACGTATAACGAAGTAACCTAGGTATACATATTTAATTGTACTAGTACCTATATAATTGTACTCTAGTCGAACTAGAAGTTTGAATTTAGGTTTATTTGTAATTGTGGTGTCGGTTTAGGCAGTTGTATTCATTTGCAAGTGAACACGTTACTTAACCTTGGCTGGCAGCGATTCCAAAAATAACAATAATTGTATATTATTGGCCTAATAAATTCATTGTATTCTACGTAAAAATGAATAAATGATTTTTGCCCGTCAGACCTTTTCGAAGAAAAAGTACATAGTGATGACTATAATCTTAACTAAATGTTCTTGCTGGTCCTTGCCTGTCAATAATTTTAATTTTTTAGCCCTCAAAATCCGCTTTGGTCAACTACAAAAAAATGTTAACAACAATTTCTTCAATTTTCTTTCTGGTTCTATAGATTCTTATAAATCTGGCTTTTACCTTTTTTTTAATATTACCTGGTAGATACAAAGCTCATTACAAGCGTTTTCGCGAGTATTTAAGTATAAACATTATAATGCGGCGCGTGTTATGGATAATTATGAAAATGGGGATTGCATCAAAATATTTTCCCGGGCTAACTACATCACACGAGACCAAACTTTTCGAAAACGATGCGGCACGATTTTCCGGGTTGATTGTCCTTCCAGGGAAAAAATCCGGTTCTTTCTTTCCAACGGACCTCGAGTCTGACTGTTGATACTTCCGGGTGAAACAGGATGGTAAATATAATAAGACCTCAGATTCAGATTTTAAAAATTCTTGAACAATAAAATGCCACACACTTTTTATTACACCCCTTTCTTTTTTGCCCTTTCAACCCAGCCCAATTGATGTAAAAAGAGACTTCTTCAAACAATAAATATTTTTTTTACCTCAGAAATGTAGAAAATATATGCCCACAATTATTTCCAGTTTCATTACTTAAGAATTTCTTTTCTTCACATATTAACCCAAATCAAAATTGCCCGCGTGCAAGTCGATTGTTATACGAGTGGTAGAAAATGAGTATCTATTGCCGAATCCAGAAATGAATACGCCCCCTTGCGGAATAAATTCGAACCGAGAAAAGCGAGTAAAAATTTTAAGAAACGTTCTGTGAGCTGTGAGTTTAAACCGTCTAACCGTCACGATTCCTCGTTTACGACGTTACTGTTGTGGTTTTATTACTCTTTAGCTGTGCTCTTTAGTTTTACTGTTGCCTGTGATTTTTTGCGAAACATTTTCGATCCCCCAGGAAAGCGAGTTAATAATTTCCTTCACTTCGTTTACTGTGGTTTAATGTTGGCTGTGTTTTAACGTTTTGTCTTACGTTATACTTTTTGTGATTACCATGTGCCTTAAAAGTATTCATAATACAAACTGTTGTGTTTATGGTTGCAACTCAAGAAATGGTAAAGATAGATCTCTCCATTTTCACTATTTTCCGAAGAAAAGTTCCGGCATTAACGTGAAAATGATAAATCCACTGGGAATCGAGGAAGAGATTGATAAGGGGATAGCTTGGGAGAAGGTTTTATTAATGGGCAAGCCAGTGACAAACAATATGCGTGTTTGCTCTAATCATTTTAAAATAGAAGATTACTGTTCAAAAGGTAAGGGATATTTATTGAGGTTAGATTAAGTAAAAACCGCGAAACGCGTAACATAACACAATCTATTTTTGTTTTAGATGTGGACTTAAAACAACCTAAGCTTAAGCGACACGCTGTACCTTCCCAAAATCTGCCAGTAAAAAGATCACTTGCAAGTGCCGAGAGAAAGTCCAACGATTCTAATCGTGAAGATAGATTGAAGAGACGACGAAAGCTCAATGATGAGGCTACTACAAGTATTAGTGAGCTACATTTATGTGAAGGTGAAATATATTTACCTGTCAACGAGGACAACCATGATCTGGAAAATGTACGAACTTATAAAGACCTCATTGAAGACGACAAAGTTGCAGTTCATAATCTTCTACGCCTTCATGAGATTTGTAACTATAACGTTGATAAAGAAGTTCAAGTTTGTAGTGGAGACATTGTTACAACTTTTACGTCAAAAATAGAACTTAGTTCACAATTAAATTCTTTAACATGTATACCATCATTCGACCTCGACTTCACCTATTCAATTCGATCTAAGTAATGTTGTTGACCTTTTTTTTTTGTTCCATTCATGGCTACGAGTAGGTTTTTCATACTTGTGTGTTTTGCTTATAACAGTGACTTAATTGCCGCTTATATTGTATGAGATGATGAATGTTTGTGCCTTGTTGAATTTATTAACACTTTTTCCCCGTGCCTGGGCGACCACGCTAGTTGCCTCCGGTATGGCGAACTAACAACAAACTCTAGTTTTTATCTTGAGAATTGTAGGTTAAAACACAAGTATAGGAACCCTTGTAAGTTTTCATTTTACTTTCACCTAAATGTCCAACAGCATTATTGCGATTCTTTTGAATAGAGATCGAGGGTTTCTCTGCCGTGCCCTTTCCCCTCGCGAATTCAAGGCTGAGTACGGCATGTACTTATTTTATATTGTTCATAAATTGTATACCTGTTTAAATAAATAAGTAGGTGTATTAAAATGCTTAGTCTTTTTTTTCATGTCAAAACTCCCGATTTTCGTTAGTAACCAGTGCATCTCGGACAGGGTTAATTTAAATTAAATACAACGTACACGCACACGGCTTAGTGACACTCTGTTTAAATCGTTGTATAGCACTGTATTACAGGGCTGTATACCTTGCTAGGAGCACAACATGATTTGTTACCCAATTTCGGAAGGAAAACTGAACTCAATAAAATACGGATACTATTTTAGGACATTTATTCTGACCATAGTCATATATGCAAGGGACAATTGTACTGTTTGTTGAGACACTCGCCTCATATAAAGTTACTGCCTAATTTGTAGTTAACATGGCTAATACAAAGCATGAAACACTACTTGCTCACGAAGCAGACGTGGCGATACCATTTACTTCTAGATAATGAATCGTATAAACAAACAATGACGTACTGTCATTGTTTATGGCAATCGACATTCTGATATTAGCGTAGGCAATCAACAAAATTATGTGATTGTGACCACGCAGGGGTTACCGAAGCTTAGTATAGGTAAAACTTCACGGTGCCCAGGGAATTTTCCCTGTATAATTAATGTTGAGTACCATAGTTAACTTGTGTTATTGTCCCACAAACTCTACAATGGTTGCATCTCCGTCTTTGTGGATGAGTTTCCCACTTATTTCATGCGGTACTTTACACCGCTAGTTTGCAAACATAGCACTATAATTTGCACTAATTCCATAGTAGCAGATGTAGTTCCAAGTAAAAATTATATGCTTGGAATTTACTAATGCCTCACCCTCTAAAACACATCTACTCTCTGGAGTGGCTTGCAGGTAAGAAAACACTTTTCCCATTGAAAGAAAAACCTCTTCATTGAAATCGTCCATCATAACCTAAAAATAACGTTTTATATCAGTACAGGTACGCCGTATAAACATCTATTCTACCGATAAACAAAACTACATACCTTTGTGTTAAAAACCCCTTAAAGTGGATAAACGATTTGTACGTATAAAAATGTCCCAGTTAAGAAAATGTTCTCGAATTTAAGAACAGCACACGATAACACGTAACGGCACGGAAGAAATTTTACTCGCTTTCCCGATATTTGTTTACAAACATCAGAGCCCCGAACGGTAATTTTAGTCGTCAATAGACTAGACTTATCACATAAATAACTATTACCAATTAATAGAATCTAAGAAAGCATAAAAATAAAAATTCATCATTTTTTGTTCTCACATCATCGTTTTTTATTTTTTTTTAAATAAAAATCAAGTATTATCTAACCGTGATCAACGATCACTGTTTGTTATTTGCAAACATTTTCTTGTAATAGAGCATTTTTGTTAAACCTGCATTAACTCAAATTGCAGAAACAAGTTATATTTATCTCATATGTGCACGAAATATGAATATCAAATCAGTTCTACAGTAGGAAGTCATTAGTCATACTGTATCGTCGCAGAATTATGTAGGTAGGTAGGTATTCATGTTAACTGTGACTTCCCGCTGTCAAACAGCTCTGCGGAACAGGAACATAAGCTACAGGAATTCCAGATCTATCGGAACTGCAACTTACGTACCAGACCCTTGCACACAGTGGCGTAACTATACCATCTAGGCCCGTGGCAAATTCATTGAATGGGAGCCCACTGAAAATCGTCACATTGTAATTTTATTTTAATAAATCACTGCAAGTATTTACCCAATAGTAATATTGTGTTGCATTTTAGTTAAATATCTAATAAAATTAATTTTCTAAAAGCATAGGTATTACATACTTATAATAAAATAACAATTTAATCTTAACAAAATATTTATCAATATAATTCTTTTCTCCGAGCTTTCTGTTCCGAAAAAGTATCAATGACATCATCAACATCAAAGTTAAAAGATCGGGCCATATAATTTTCTAGACAGAATAGCCAAGTTACGTAGTCTTCTCCCATATAGTTCCTAAAATTGGTTTTTATTAATTTTAGTTTCGAAAATGTCAGCACTAGCTGTTGTCACAGGAATTGTAACAAATAACATTAATGTAGTACATACCTCAGGAAAGCTGCATAGCATAAAATAATCCTTTATTATTACTAAATCAGCAAGTGTTCTAATACACAAAGACTTTTTTATTTCGTCTCTGAAGGTGAACCAAAAACTGGGAATTTCCCTGGAAAATGATTCAGATATGTCTTTTTTATATATTTCAACAAATTCTAGGCCTTTTTTTAATAACACTGAAATTTGAAACAATTTCATTCATTGGAAGGAAACGCGATTTCAGTTGCTTAATAATGATGTCCAATAGTCGATAAAATATGTTCATTTTGAACAAACTTTTCGGACCTTGAAGACCCTCATCTTCGCAAAGGTCGTCAAAATGGCACTTCATCTTCCTCTGACGAGTTTTAGAAAATTCACGGTTGATGGACGTCTTTTCTGCTATACTATTTGCTTTCTTTTTTAAATTTTACAATTCATGTCGATACCTTTCCAATTCTTGCCAACAAATTTTCAAAGGTTTTAAAACATTTTAAAGATCGGTGGCTTTAGACTGAAGTACTTTAAAGGCCAAATCGATAATTTGTAAAATGTTGCAATGGAAAACCAATAACATAATAAAATTCTAGTTCTCGATCTTCTTCTTAAGTGGAATAGCTTCACTTCTTTCTCTGATTTGCAATTTAACAGAATTGTTTTCGTTAGCGCTTTTTGGACTTCAGCAAACCGGACTTTTGAAGCAAAAATAGCATCATAACGTACTGACCATCTAGCAGGGTTCAATGTTTTTAATTTTATCAAAGTTGAAGACTCCATTTCTTTATCAGAACTTGATAAGAAATTCCATCTTTTGCTACTATCCATTTGATCTGTTTTTGAAATATCTTAGTCGTATCGAATATGATAGAGTAAAATGGTGCGGCATTTATTTCATTTATGAGTGTATTTTTTACTTTTAGAACCAGAACAGAAATGAGCTCATACTTTACATACATATTTTACGTACTTTGCTAATAACTCAACAATACTCTAAAATGTTCATCAGGAACTTGGATCATTTCTAACTGCCTTTTCTCTGTGGCCACGATAGGGTAAATTACGCTTTGAAAGTGTTAGAGTAACATCAAGAAGTCTAGAGAGCACTTGGCGCCAAAAAGATTTTTCTTTCTTGATGATGGACTCTTGCTCTTCATCTAGCGTTCCATGTAGCCGCCATTGTTGATACGTAAGACAAGAATCCAAGTGAATTTTCGATGTTTCGTGCTATCTATAGTGTCTATAATATGTTTCCAGTCGTCATAGCCTTCCATCCAAACATTTTGTATTTTTTAACCAGCATGGTTCACAATACGCCTTCTGAAGTATTTTAAGGAATAGGATAGTACGTTCAAGTTTCACACCAGACTTGGAAACAATAGAGTAATGTTCTAGGAAAGATTTATTGTCACTATCTTGTAAGAAAGGGCTCTTAGGTTTACAATGTCCATTTTGGATCACAGACCATGTCACTTGATAAAAGATAAAGTTAATTAAAATTTCCTTTATCATATATGGCGAAGATGATATTGTTCACACTAAAATATCATTCTCTTCGATTTCTGCTAGTACCTTGTTGTAGTTGTGCTGGATCTGGATATACACTGGCGTCGGGTGCTGCATCTGCCATACTATTGTTGAGTTACGTAATTTTAGGTAACTTTTTATTTTTTTCTTCAGACTCCCTCTTTGTCTTTCGTTTTTATCTCCTACTCAGATATTTTCTAGAACTAGACATGTTGATATCTAACTTTCACATTTAACTTTACTTTGCCTTTATTTTCAAGTTCAATAAAACAAAAACTACGAAAAATCAAAGACACAAATGACTGAAATGACCGATTGTCATAACAATCAAACGAAGAATGCGTAGTATAAGTACAGCCCTCCGTACTTAAAAAAATGCCAATCTGGGATTCCCCTAACACCATGCGTGGTTAGCCCGCCAGCGCAGCGCCACGTAAAAATACTTTCTAGGTTTACCGCGACAAAAAATGAAGCAACCAATGGATGCGTTCTAAAATTGATGCATTTCTTATGAATGCGTTTAAATCTTAATAATTTGAATTTGTATATGGTCTTTAGTTGCTTCTAACTTTAATTGAGTTAAGTACTTATATAAAATTTATAATTTTTACTAAATTTTGTTAAAAATGTTATGTTAATTCTGAGCTCGCGGTCTCTCGGGTCGGGGGCCCGTGCATTTTGCCAGCCCTGCCACCCTGTAGTTAGGCTGCATCTGAGCAGTTCTGCAATACGCCGGCTTAATGTATGGAATTAGAATATTAAATTATACTGCGACGTAATTCCAAATTGAGTATGGAAATTAGTTATTAACCATTATTATATTATACCCCAGTCAAAATAAACAAAAAAAGTGGTGAGTGAAATAATTCGCATAGACCTCAAAATTGGTACAGGTCTTAAATACACTATTATAAATAATATTGAATAATCCCCACCGATCCCACATCTGCTAAAAGAATTAATTATTCATGGTCAAAGGTGAAAAATATCGGTTTTTTGCATTTTACTCGTAAAAGGTTGGCGCAACAAGAGTTGTAGAACATACTATCTACAAAAATTGTTCCTATGAGCACCATTCCTGGGATAGGGCGATTCCAAAAGTGGTAGTGGGTTTTCTATTTTGGTGTCGAAATTACTTCATTTCGACATCAATTAATACGTAATTAATACATTCTCAATTCATAATTAGTTAACGTTTGATTTATAGTGACGGCAATCAATAATATATACCTTATCAATCACAATATTAGATGGAACGTACAGAAACTGCATCAACGTTTCAGTTGTCTCGGGTGCACCATTCCTTAAATCACGCATGTCTATTTGTATTTATTCGCAATGTGGGATCTGTCCAGAAGTTTAATCAGACTAATGGCTGTTTTACGACTATGACGACTATTTTAATTGATCAGCGGTTTGTCCATATTATCCATATAATGTCAATTAATATCAATCATATCATATTAATAGGATTTCTAGGATAACACTAAATAATATTTCTATGTATGGTTTTGGTTTGACGTTGTTTACGTTTTGATGAAAGCACAACTACGCTTTGCGGCTTTATAACTTCATCAGTGCTAGTAGCGCAGCCTTTTCAGCATAAAGACCACAATCTTGAGTAAGTAGCGAAAACCAGAATAAGAGAAGGTTCTATTGTTTTATTGTATTTTAAGGCTTTTTCCTTTTCTTGTATACTAGTACTTTTTGATGTATGCATTATAGATCGGGAGGTAGATTTTCAGACGTGATTATACCCAGTACGCCTTTATTATTTTTTGTTTGCAACTTTAGGGTTTCGATACGATTTTCCTCGGACTGCCATGTATTCCAAAATAAAATTCAAGTAAAATATTATAGTTGCAAAGTCATAGGCATAGCAGGTGTGCTTGCATGTAAAAAAATGATATATCCGCATTTCTAAATAAGCTGCCATTAAGAAGCACCTATACATGTTTGTGCTATATAATATATGAAGGTAATATATGAAAATAATGTATGATGATATAATATAAGAAGCCCGGGATGATTCTTAAATTTAATATCTTCAATTATTATAATTAGAAGATATGTATCATAATATCTTGCCAAAAGGCATACTGGGTAAAATCAAGTTTCAAAATCTGTCACTACCTCCCGGTCTATTACTCTCACAAAATTTCATATAACGTTTGGACTTTGTAGGTGTAGGTATAAGTCCAAGATTTGTATTGGACCAAGATTATTATTGGACCACCCCACTCTTCGACTGAAGCTGAGTTTTTTCAAAAAATTCTAATAATTCTAAAAAATTCTAATAATTCAAAAAAGTTCTAATAGTTCTAAAAAATTCCAAAAAATTCTAAGTAGGTAGGTAATTTGAAGCGATTCTTAAACTGTATAAGAATTCTCATATTTTTTGGTCATTCTATAAGCTTTCCTTTCACTCGTAAAGTAGATAGAGAATGTGATCATTGTGATCAGTTATATCCACCTTTTTATTTGAACAATATTTAAGCCAATATTGCTATCTATAAAAGATTTTCTTCTTGAACAAGTAGTAAATCGTTGGCACGTGTTTTTTCTGATGTCTGTAGTGTTTTCTTTGTGATACAAATTTTAATATTTTTCGAAAAAAAACACTTAAAAAATATTTTATTATTTTATTTAATATTTTATTTCATAAGCCGTTAAGCCGACTGATATAAAAAACAACTACATTTCTGACACTTCTCCTATGATGCTTCTAAACACATATCTAACTCTCTCTCCAGTAGAAACAATATCAGGTGTATTTAGTGATCCAATTATCTGACTAAATTTGCAGTTGTTTTTTCATAAATGTTTCTATTTTAGTAATGTCTTCATGGGTTATCATTTTTAAATTTATTGAATTGTCATATCCGTTGATAGTCAAAATATTTGTTAGTACACTTGTAACTTCCGTTTTCATTTCTGCGGCAATGTCTTCGAATATACATGGTTCCATCTGTAAAACAAAACTATGTTATATACAGAGCAGTAGCTTTACTGTAGGTGCATTTGTGCACTCCCTATTAGGTGTTATACCTACCGTTCAATGAGCGAACCGAGGAGGGAACATTCCCTCACTCAACTTGTATAAAAAAGCTGCTAAAATAGTTCTAAAACTGGTAGCTTCTTCAAGGAGAATAATGAGAATAATAGAAATACACGATTGAAACTGTTTAAAATAGTTGCTTGAATCATCTTGGGTGTAAGTAAGTTCCCCATTACAAAGTAAAAAAATATATCAATTTTATAGTAGCATGTGAAAACAAGGCAATCGAGTCCTCGACATTAAAATCGGACTGTGCTAAAAAACTTCTTAATTTTATGGATTTTATGCTAAAATTCCTCGTCTATAACCAAAATACGCTAGAAAATACCTAAATTAGCAATTTAATTCTAAATCTAAAGAAAACATGTTGAATACGGCTCTGCGTTCTATGATTGATTACTGAGTGCCTATGAATACTACTCGGAATACTAAATGACCGTAAGTATCGAGACAATATATTAGTTCATATACCAATAACAGCCATTAAAACTTGTTTTATTTCTGTAGGTATTTACAGCACCTCAGCAATGCTCATTACTTCGAAGGAAAAAAAATCAATTAAATAATACTCTTATTAAACAAAGCTCATCTACTTACTTTTGTTACTTCTTACTCCCTTCTTCCAGTAATTTAGATTGGTACCTGTGAATAAGATTATTTATGAAAAATACTTTATAGTTACAACCGGGGTTACGAACCCCGGTACACAATAGTACAATAGCAATCGATATAGCAATAATTGATTTAATATATTATATTAAAAGTGTTATTTACTTACTTGAATATCATTCACAGAGACCATTCACAGTACATCAACTACTAGTCACTACTACTGCTTAAAAACGGTGCGCTTTGCTAGCTACTGCTAAAAAACACGTGGTTGTTCACGATATTATGCAAGTTCGCCGTCCGGCGCGATGTGGCAGGCAAATTCTTAAAGATTGCGCATGCGCAATAGGTACAAATTCTAAGTAAGTTCTAAAAAATTCTAATTAAATGCTAAGGAATTCTAAAAATGCTGGAAAATTCTAAAAATGCTGGAAAAATACTGATAATTCTAAGAAATGCTAATGAATTCTAAAAAATTCTAAAATTCTAACAGCTTGTACACCAAAATTCTAAGGTGGTACCCCCCCTTGTTACAGGCTATTCGCTACGATCCATTCACTCGTCGTCTCAATTAAAGTAACATTTCCAATTTTTTATCTAAAGTAAAATAGTTGTAACAATACATACCTAAAGTTGAAGACCAAATGTGATACTATTTTACGCTATGCTACAAATCGTCCATACTTCTGTTCCTTTAAATTTCATCAAAATTTGTTTATAAGATGCATCATTCCAATTTTCAAATGATTTTCCATCCAGGGCTTCAATGCAAAAGAAGATATATTGCAATCTGGAAATAAAATTTTTGCCTGAAATATTATACTCGTTTCGTTAATTGTATGCAGGTCGCTATATAAAAGAACCTATACACGTCACGTACGAATCGAATAACATTCCCCTCCCCTCGGGGAGGTTTAATGTAGACATAGTCTGCAAATTTGTTTGAACATTCAGCGGAATAAAAATGTATATTCCAGGTGTGCAAAATTTAAACATCTCCCGCCCGCATTTTTATGTTTGTTTCCGGTTTTTTCACCGGACATAATTGGTACAGTTTTCCACTGGCAGGTATTTAAAACTGTTAGCTTGAAACCGCTAATTTGATATTCTGATGGTTTTCCATGCATCTAGCTTCGTTCGCTTAGTCCAAATGTTTACGAATTGGGTCAGTTGATGGCTGGTTTAGGTTATTCGCGTGAACGTAAAAACACCCATTACTCTCATTCTGCAGATCTTTTTTAGAGCGCTATTGCCAGCTACCATTTAACACACAAAATCATCTTCACTTTACAGTATTTATACTTTCAACTTACTAACAAACTTACCAATTAAATTACCAGTTAAACTAGGAGACGATCATTTTAATCGGTCTTGTAATTGCAGATAGAGCGTAAATAAATTTAGTTGTATCTGCCATTTTTATTCAAAATTGCAGACATTGAACGAGATAAACCAAACACACCATCCACCTCTTTCTAACTCCATATTTTTATTCCTTTAGCGGAAACTAAACCTTGCCTAAATGCATGTTATTCCTGAACAAATATTGAGCTGTATAACATCTGTTACGAAATAGATTATTCTCGTGTGTTCAGCAAAGATTTTATCATCACAAAAACATAAATTACCTTCGAGCAAGAAGAGAAACTCCGTTGATTATTCCAACATGACAAGACAAACTTTCCAACTCGGCTGAGCTGTGTCTTAGTCGCTATAGAATTTATAGCAAAATACTGGCTAATTTTATAGATATAACAGCGTTCAGTCATCGTTTGGACTAGTTTACGAGTTTGACATCTAACTAATAAATCTATCAGTTAGATGCGCAGCTCATGATGGAGGCTGTGATCTTTAAGTCTACCAAGAATATATAGTATTGTTTGACCCACTCATTACTAATAGACTGATACAACATAGACTGATAGACCGGTGAAATTGCTTTAATTTCATATTTCCTGTTGAAGCAAACAAAAGCTGTGAAAAGCTCTCTGAAATCCGTAAAATATGCAAGCAGCAGTAATTAGAAACACGGTCCATTTGTAGAGCAGCATAAGATAGGAGAATAATTAATCGTCAAAAATTTAAAAGACCATTATTTGTCGCTCTGTTTTATGGTAGGAAAACGAGCTGAATATCTCTCCCCAGTGACGAGGAAGGCATTTAATCCGAACGCCAGACAAAAGCCTGGAAATTTCCATGAAACTTTTGAGTGTTCCAAACTCCAATAAGAGATTGTGAGGCCGTGTTTTCCGTTAAAAATACTCCACATATAATAGTACCTCTCGTAAATAATCTGCGGTGAAGGTGGTTTTAAACATTGATTTCCTTAGCCTTCTTTGCGAAAGAAAGTGAGATACGGATTTGGAGCGTTGAATATTTTACTTCATACACTTCTCAGAGATCCAACAAAAAACATGCATTACAGTGTGTAGCAATTGCGACGTATTTTTTCGTTAATACAAAAAAAAACATTTGAAATCGGACGAAAGGTCAAGACAAAAATTAGGTTCAAAATTTCCAGGTTAGTGATAACTCGTCCTCTGACCAGTATCTGGGAAATAGGCCGACTTTAAATAAAGCATTTACGGTTTTTAAACGATAATGCGAAGTTCATAAACACTGTTATAAGGTAAGTTTTTACAGTTATTTATTTTTTTGGTCCAATAAAAGACTAAAAATGGACTCACATTCTTATAACAACGGAAAACTAATCCTCAACTAAGATAAACGACAAATCAAGTCATAATGGCAAACCGACGATATAAGCAAAGAATAATATACAGTTTCTACACGCCAAAGAAGTATCTGAAAATAGCGCAATCGGAGCAAATACCGGATCTTAGCTTCCATCAGAATCGGCGCACTTGCCAGCGGATCCTTTCTGTGTTTGACAAGAGGATTACTTTGACAATTTAATAAGTGTTTGCCTATTATGCGCGCATTGTGATTCCTATCGCCTTCTCTTCTGCCTTATTTGTAACGTGAGATGATATGACGAGGGTGAGAACGCGACGCGATAATCGATCACCGGCTGGTTGACACATCTTTCAAGAAAGTGCTGCCGGAGAGGTAGACCGAGGCGTCACGAGAGCCGGAGTACGAGGCGCCCGCAGTGAGGCGGTATTCTTTTGTATTAACTGCTATCACTTGATTTGCCTAAGCCACCCATGCCACTGGACGTTCTAAAATTACCTGGATTTATATTAGGCCAGTCAAATAGTACAGTAGAAATTGCTGAAATTGCTAAAATCGCAGAGTCACGACTAGTTCTGATTTTTTTAATATGTTGTTAGGACCACTACCAGTAGTGTAAATCCAAGTTCTCAGCTTCGAAAGACCTGTGCTTACTAACTCGAAAAACGAAACTAAATGTTCGTAGTTTTTTCCACTATATCGTCCAAACTATGCGTTTGTTCATAAAACCTGTTTTTAGCGTTTTTAACAATGATTGAATTTGCTACAATTTGAGATCAGAACCAGCTATGTAGATATAATAGTTACCAATAGACAACCCTCCAAAAATTGGCAACTTTTCCAAAAAAGTTAAATTTTAAGATTTGGTGAACTTTCGTAAAATTTTACGGGTAAAGTCATAGGGGAAGATGTAGCGAATACAATTAGCTTTAATTTAAGCATAGGACGACATCTGTAGGTCTGACAGTTTCCTCACAATGCTTAAACATCGAAAAAATGTCCAAGTATAACGTATTTACATTTTAATTTCTTCACGCACTCAAATTTACTTTATTTCATATTTAGAAAAATTTTTAATCAGGATTTTTCTCAGAAACCCACCATTCGCCATGGTAAAATTGATAAAATTTGAAAATCTCAATTTTAGGAGCTAAATAAGTCAAACCGATTTGCGTTTTCTCGGAAATGTCATTCCCGATTTTTTTTCAGCCTGATAAATTAAAATGGGAGAGAATGGTAAATTAAAACGGGAATAAACATTTTTGTATGGAGAGAACGCCCGCCGTAGGTATTATTCGCTTCCATTATGGAATAAATGCGTACGACCGATATTGCCGCAAATGGCATGAATTTACAGCTTGAAAAATAACTGAAACTTCAGCTCTAGGGGATATATTACGAGAGAGGATATTTCACACCTAATATTTTCGAGCAGATAGATGTTGCCATTATATTCAATGGCGGAATTCTTATCTTGGAATACTTGCACAGGAACTGGGGCATGCGAGCATGGAGGTAGAGCGATATTCCAGAACTGGCAATTCCAGTTTCCGTCTTCTTTAATATAAATAGATAGGCGCAGAAGGGAATAGAGGAGACAATAAGGCGAGGTTGCATGGGATCACTTATTGAATGTAGGTGCACAGCAGGAACGCGCTCTCTCTAATTGAGGCTGTGTCTCTATAATTGTCCTCATGTCTGTTCCAACCTAGCGCCATTAATAATAATATTGATCTTTTATATCCAATAAGTTTATAACAATGATTTTTTTTTAGAAAAATGCCCCGTGGACTTTGACCCTTGTAACTAGATTAAATCTATCTAATTTTTTTTTCTTAATAACAATGAATTGTATAACAAAAAAAAATACACATTTTTTTCTTCTTTACATTTGGTGCTTGGTGTTTTCGTTAAGAAACTCCACACCACATATTACGCTCTCTATGTCTTAGAATAAAAATTAAATATTGCTGTTATAGAGCTCGGTGATCTTTATTTTCTAACAGAATGTCTTACACATTATACATATACTTGGTGTACTTGGAGTAGTGCTAAAGGTATGAACTATGTTCTAATGATGTTCGGCACTAAGATGTAAATACGGTTTAATCGAATACGAATTTCCATGTCCACTTGTTCACTAACACCAAATTGTAGTAACTGAGTAACTGCAGTGGAACGACTGAAGTGATTTATATTTTCTCTTTTTACTGTCGAATCTTATCTTTTCTGCAGTAGTTTTGTCCATTTTAATAGTTACTATTAATACCAATAGGGCAATTCTTGTTGCCAATTATTACTATTTATTCCACTTGTCATTCACTGCCAGAAAAGGTCTGTCATTGGTAATAATTCCCCTTTCGACATCTAGGCCAGTCATATAGTACGTTAAAATCGCAAACTAACCCCTAGTTCTGATTTTTGAAGTGAAAACTTCTTTAGGCGTCACCCGTAGCAACGCTCAGTCGATTATCGCCTAGCACCGAGCTAGGTCACCTGTACCCCTTAATCGAAGCTCATGCTAATAGATCCTGCTGAGAGAAAAAACGCGCTTTTAAAGCATTTCAAAGACCCTTATTGTGGTAAAAACAGTGTATACAACCTCCTTCGCCAGTGCGGCATCGAGTACACGCCCAAAACCCCGGCAAATTCGTAAAAAAAACAAATTCAAAAAATTTTGACGTACATGTCAGTTTCTGACACCGGACCTACAAAAATGGACACATACCCTGAAAACAGCACCAAAATTGATGATGTGTGCAAACTTGCAGTGTGCAATGAAGAGACATATCACTGAGTAAGATACGTCCTTCACACACCCTTCAAAAACCAAGAAACCAAACGTCACAGCTGCGCTGCGTAAAATCCGCTGCGGAAATAAAAACGCAAAACAAATTTATAACTGTGGAGTATATTATATTATAAGGAACCTGTAGGTATTGTACAATAAAACTACAAAAATTGATTGATTGCTTTTAATGGGTACATTTTCAGATACAAATATTTCTTTTACTACTAAGACTGAAGTGAAGTAAAATAGTTTTACATCAAGCATTGGGAACTACGCTCTCCATCGTTATCTTAGGAACGTAATATTTATATAAACATTTCAAGAGGCAAATAGAAACGTAAGTTTAATAGAGTAAAGATTTGTTGGCTTATTTCCTTACTGTCAGTTCTCAAACAAAAATGGCTAACTCTTCCACAACAGATACCACAAGTTCTGAGAGTGAACTAGAATCAGCGATAAAATTTAAAACCAAAAAGGTCTACGTGCATTTTTTTGTAAAAATGTAGGAGCTCCTGTAGTACATGCAAATGAAAAAATGTTTGTGGTAAGCCTGTATTACCACAAACCTGGTTACAGTATATATTTTAAAATCGAAAATTAGAGGTTTGCACTTCTATCGTGTGGTCATAAGCACACGCACCCATTTTTTTAATATGTTATTAGGACTGCTACCAGTACTGTATATGCAAGTGTAGGAATAACAGATACCAAGATACAGCCTCCAAAAATTGGCAATTTTTTCCAAAAAAAGTGAAATTTTTAAATTTGATCAACTTCCGGAAATCGGGGAGTTTTATACTCGTTTTACGGGTAAAGTTATTGAGGGAGATGTTGTAGCAAAGGTAATTATCTTTAATTTAATAATAGAACGACGTCCGTAGGCCTGTAATTTTTTCCAAAAAAATGCGAAACCCATATACTCGTATATCCACAAGATAAGATATATATTTAGCCTATTAATAATATATTTACAATCTAATTCAACATTTTTATTTATTGATATATCATGTATATTATACGTATCTGATATACAGTGACATACAGTGGCGGCACGTGCGTAATTTCAGAGGGTGGGCACAAAAAATATATAAAAAATCAGAATCTAACTCCGCAGATATGAAATAAAGTGCATGAAGAAATTAAAATAACTTGTTACTTATTTGTGTAGCAGTACCGTGTTGCAGGTTATATGTATAAAATCTGTATGTGTTTCGCATTAAAGTAAAATTCGTCTAAATATAAAACAAATAAATTTACAGTGAGTTAAGAAATTAAAATGTAAGTACGGTATACTGGGATATTTTTTGGATTTTTAAGAATTGTGAGGATACTATCAGACCTACGGACGTCGTTCTGTGCTTAAATTAAAGCTAATTACATTCCCTACAAAATATTCCCCTATTACATTATTCATAAAATTGTCCCCGATTTCGGGGATGAAAGTTGACCAAATCTTAAAATTTCACTTTTTTTGGAAAAATTGACAATTTTTGGATTACTATATCTTATAACTGTTATACCTACAGAGCAGGTCTGGTCTTAAATTGTAGCAAATTGAATTTACTTTATTTAATAACGTAATTACATGTTTTATGAGCCAACTGATAGTTTAGAAGATATAGTAAAAATACCGAAAACTGCGAAAATTTCGCGGTTTTTCCAGTGGCACGAAGTTAGCACAGGAAAGCTGCAAAATTGCAGCTGCAAAGCTGCAAAATCCTAACAAAATATTAAAAAATCAGAACTAGCCGTTAGCTTGAGATTTTAGAGATTTCTACTGTACTATTTGACTGGCCGAATCGGTTTCCGGGGTATCATCTCACAGGTATAATCCCACTCCTATATTTTTTTCTATACCAATTTTTTTATTTCCGCACAAGTGCGGAAAATTTTTACTTTTCGCATTTGTGCGATAAAGTGTCATTTTTCACACTCATATTATGCGTGCGAAATGTATCACTTTTAAGACACGAGTGAGAAGATAAAAATGTTATTATTTTCATTTGCAAAGGTTTATTTGCAATTTACCGATATTGATATTTATGAATATAGTATGGTGTTTCCATTTTTATGGGAATTTATAAAATCCACATGCATTGTATTGGGGAGAATGTTAAACAAAGCATGTACAGCATTGTTAATAAATGTCACTTATTATTAAGGAATAAATAACATCTAAAATGAATATCTAGCTATAAGTAGGAAACCCTGACCAAAGTTCCCAGTTACGACCGACTGCTCTCGGGCATCCTGATTCTCCCCTACACACAATTATCCGCCCCCATTTTCATAATATGTTATTGTATGCGCATCATGTTGTTTCAACCCTATCAAACCTAATAATAGAAAGTTTATAAACCGGGCGCAAAAACGGCCGAACAAAAACGTATAATGAATGGATTTGGATTATAAAGTTCACGATGAAAATACTGTTACGTGAAACAGAATAGTACATCAGAGTAGTTGAGCAAAAAGTCTGTGTTCGACCGGGGAAAATGCTTTAATTATCTTGCTAGTTGTCGGCGCGCATTCCACTCGATAAGAGTTATTCGGATTATTCAGGATCGTCTTCCCACTGTGCCTTTTTCCAGATCTCACATCTATATAACTGATCAGACATATTAATCCAGTCAAATTGCTAAAATTAGAGGGATGCAGCTTCGAGTTTTGGGAAATACTCTAAATATACAACAATAGTGCTGAACTTGTCGGAAATTCGTTACATATGAAAAGTGAAACCTATATAATTATGAAAATTTTTCAAAATTAAATAAAAAAATAAATAAAATTTTAAAAATATTTTACTATTACTGAGCTAAATCCCTGAGAAATAGATTATACAGAAGGAATCCACACGAGACCCTTGCGGGATAAAATAAATAAAATTTTAAAAATATTTTTTTATTACTGAGCTAAATCCCTGAGAAATAGATTATACAGAAGGAATCCACACGAGACCCTTGCGGGATACCTTCCGTTATCCTAATAGATAATGGTGGGGAATTACCATACCATATTTTACACACTGTGAACGTTCAGTAAGATTACATCTAAACAATTTCAAAATATTGCTGCAGAAACTTAATCTTGTAACATGTCATCCCAACTATCAAATTAGTTTTATAAGCTTTTGATTAAGTGACATTTCAGTTTTTTATATACCTAATAATATCATTTTTTTTCTTCTATGAAATGTACACACAATACATGAATAAATCTTAGAATAAAATCATTTCGCAATTTGTCTGTATTGGCGATGGGAAAACTGGAATTTTGCTCTTATCTTTATTAATATGCAGCTTATTCTTGCCTGACCAGTGAATAACACCCTTATATACGGCTTCCGCAGTACTCTTTAACATATTAGGATTACTTTCCGTTAAGATATTGGTCCACATATCATCTTCCACATATCATCATCCACATATCACATATTTTCCACTTATCATCATCCATATATCATATTAGTGTCTAATATGATATATGGATTTGTGGAACTCCTTGTGGAACTCCTTGTGTTAGAGTGATATATGTACTATTGACGTTGTTTATTTTAGTTGCCTGCATCCGACCATCAGGGTAATGAATGAAAAAAGTGAAAATAATGAATCTGTAAATAAAAAATAGTACTAAATCTGTTTATTTTATTAGCGAACTTCTTATAGCAAAATCATTCTGTAAGAGCCGATATAAAATAAGTAGAAAACAAGTTTTATAAGTATATTATAAGTAATAGCGTCAAATATAAATATCATATTATTCAAATAATGAAAATGTTATGAAACCATCAGTTTTTAGTTTCTGAACTTTATTAGCGAACTTCTTATCGAAAATTTATTATATAAAAGCCGATACAAAATAAGTATAAAACAAGTTTTATCAGTATATTATAAGTATAGCGTCAAATATGAGGCGAATAATGAAAATGTTATAAAACCATGAGTTTTTAGCGTCTGAAGCAACTATAAAACATATTTGTGATGACTTTATTTTATTAGCGATCCTCTTATAGCAAAATTGCTATGTAAAACTCGATTTAAAATAAGTATAACAAGTTTTATATGCATATTTTAAGTATAGCGCCAAATATAAATATCATATAAGGCGAGTGATGATAATGTTATAAAACTATTTTATACCGACGTTCGCTGTTATTTCGTAAGCAGTGCCGAAATGTTTCATTTTCTAACCTGACGGCTAAATTTTAAAATGCAGTCCTTGAAGTGACAAATTAATCCTTATATTGATCAAGCAAGCCGGGAGTTATCCTATCTGGGTCGCGTCATAAAATTACACAGTTAACCCGTAATTAATTTCACTCATCGGGTAAATGAGGTAGGGGTGACGTTAAGTGTGTACAAATTTGCCTACATTTTAGCGGTAAATCTTTAGCAGTTGCGGAAGGGCAGCTAAATATAATATGATTATATTAACGGGGACATGATTCGGAGATAAAAAGTTTCCTTGTTTGGGGTCCCAATACAACGGTAGACTTTATTATATACCAAAATTATTAACATATGAACATTTCTTATAGGAGCGATGAAAGCTTTGAGACCAGTCAAAATAGGAATGTTTGTCAGCAAAAATTCCTGATTCCTCCTGCAAAAAAAACATTCTTGGTCAAATGTCAAAAATATAGAATAGGTACAACTATCGTTGTTGGCGAAGATGTTGATTTGTTAATATTTCTGACTGCACGATCTTCAATAATCGATATGATTATTTACTTTTTAAAACTTGGTAAAGCTCAAGTACAAACAAAAATATATTCATCACAAACTAATTTTCAAAAGGGATAAAACAACATTTAAATTGTTTAAATTGTTCGAAACACGTAATGAGTTAATTGATTGCGCAGAAGTATTTACAAATATTGACTCTTATCAACACGGATTCTTCTCAAATGGAATTTTTTTGCTTTCTTCCTGCTATAGGTATATGGAGCTAAAAAAATGATTCTATAGACAAGTATAGATATTTAATGTTTGTAAAAAATACGTGGAACAATAAAAGCATACAGATATCTTGTCTTCCTCCAAAATCTGCTCCTGTCTGCTCCAGAAAATTCCTTAATAATATTTTTTTGCAATATTTTTTTTGCAAGTGATAGTCAAAAATTGTGTAAGTAAAAAAGAGATTATTTTATTCCCGGTATGTAGGTATCAATAATTATTGTCAAGACTAGTTTTGCTCCAATGCTGATACAACAAATGAGGATACTTATGATGATAATGAGGAGATAACTGGAACCATGTACAGAAATCCAGCAGGCACAAGAAGAATAAAGCGAAGATTAAGACATGGCTGTTGAAGCAGAATTGGAGGATTCTCAATCATAATAAAAAAAATCCAAATAGCAACCATAATCCGTTACACTTTGTTCATTACCAATTAATAGTATAATTTTTTTTATCAATAAGAGTTTTTGATCAAACGGCGTTCATCACAATAGATAGTGGTTAAAAAAGCGTCCAGTTTGCTACGTCATATGTGGTGCAGAAATGTGTGCATACTATGCAGAATACGGCTGGTCAAACTTTTGGAATCGCCATATCCCAGGAATGGTTGACTCGTAGGATAAAGTATCAGAATAATTTTTTAGATAACTACATGATATATGTAGTAGCAGTACTACTACTCATACTACTACTAACTTTTGTCTGACCTATTTTTACGATAGTATTTACCGCTTAAGAAAAATAGTATTTACCGCTTTTTTTGTCTATTTTGATTGGATTACTTAGGTGCGTGACACATTATAGGATTCGAAAATTACGACACACTACTCTGTTTGTTTTAAACAAAGGCCGGGAACAGCCTGCATATATTTTCATGCAATTAGTCCGTTGCTAGAAAAAATAGATACACAATTTCATATTGCCCATTGTTGGATTTAAACTGCATTAAAATGAAATCGTGTTATCTCTTTATTTTATTGTAACTTCGCCTGATGCAATTCAATTAGTAATCACAATACCGTCCTGTCATATTCATGAAATTTAATTATTTAATATTGGCCGCGGGCAAAAAATCCTGTATGTTGTTTGCTTCATAGTTCGCAGTCGAAACGGATTATGTATCTGTAAGCAATTACTCATATTATCGTTTGAGATTATCCGTTCAAAGGAGTGATGAGTAAAATGAAAGTAAAATGTAAAAAATGAGTAAAATAAAAATTGAAAATAGAAAATAAAAAATTAAATAATTATAGCTAAGGAATTATATGATAAACTCTTGTTGCTCCAATTCGTTCAGGTTCTCCTCATATGGGTCTGGCTGCATCTATTTTATTAAATCCCACTTCTCGCTAAATAGTGTATGTAAATTAGAAATCTTAAAGTGATAATTTATAAAGAAATTATTTTTGGGTTACGAATTCTCGAAAGTATTGGAAATAAAAGTCCTAAAATTTCCCATCTCTTACGAAAGTGGAACATCCCCTTCTTTACGAAAAACTACCCTTAGCGGCGATTGTTCTCCGGTTTTCGCAGATTTCTCGTAAACCATTCATCGTGCGAAAAAAAGTTTTCTAAAATTGGTGGGTAGCTGGTAATTATGGAAATTATGGTATTATTAGACACTAACGGCAAAAAAATCGTTGAAAAATTTTTTTTCGTTGAGTTTTCACAAAATGGGCCAATCGTTAATTAAGTAATAATTTTCTAAACTTATTTTGCTTCGTGGCAACATTGAGATCCCAACATTGCGTTATTTTTAATTGCTATAACCTATTAGTTATTAATTTTCTTAACAAACAACATAAAAAAAATAATCTGTACGAAAAAGGTCCTTCTGACCTCTCGGCTAATCCGCACCCATATCCCGCAGACAGCGATTTACGCTCGCACTGTACAAAGGTCCACGAAAAGATACTTGAAATTTGTCTTTAAATTATCAAAGATTAATTTCCTTTAACAAAATTGTCGGCCAGTCAATCGACGCTGTAACTATACCCAGACCACCAATTCACTGCATTACAACATTCCTGCCACCAAATTCAGTCGTAGATAGGAGAGAACGATGATAAGGATCATAAGGATGGATGATAAGTTGGGTTGGATAACATTGACCCTTTCCATTCTTCAGCTGGTGTCTTGGCACTGCAAGAAGGATTGCGGAAACTATGCGGTTGTGCCAAAGTTGGATTTCGCTATCAACTATGTGCTTCAACTGTCATGGGCAAGGATGCTTTAATTCAAAAGTTGAGTTCAAGTTCCTCAAATTATGAACTTCTTTAACTCATTGATGAACCTCTTGATGACTAAAAATGGGTAGAATTATATTTAAATAGTTAAATAGTCCTGCATTGGAGACAACTTTAAAAAGCGCTCCGGTGGCTCTAAGTACAAAGTGCACATTTGTAGAAGAAAGCTGGAAAGTTAATGAATATCACTTGTACAGTGTAATTGAATTATTGCATCTGGTAGAGGAGATTCTGATCTATAAATTCACCACTGAGCATTTTTCTTGTTAAATGTTAAATGTTCCCTATGACATATGACTCGATTTTGAACGCTGTTTTTTCGTCCGATGAACGGTTCACGAGAAAACTGGAAAAAATCGGAGTACAATCGCCGCGAGGAGTGGGTTTTAAGTGAAAAAATAGGATATATGTTACCCTTGCAAGACATGGGATATTTTCGGATTTTTATTCTCAGTACTTTCGAGAATTCGTACCCCAAAATAATTTCTTTATAATTTACTATATATTTTAGTCTAACTGACCTGGACTAAAAGCAAATAGGCTATTTACTGTGGGCAAAAAAATCTCAATTAGAAACAAATTAATTCTAGGAATTTTATCGATTCATAGGATCATTAACTGAAACAGCCAAAACAAAAGGTTTTATTAAATTCCGGGAGGCATTCCAGCAAAAAGTACTTTTTTAGTATTTTAAAAATCTCGAAAATGGTGCAAATATGAAAAAACCATAAGAAGACTTTTCTAGAAAAACAAATTATCCCCCTAAATAAGCCAAATAATTTTAAAAAAATGTTGTATGAATAAAACAGTAGTTGAAACAAAGTTAAGGAATTATGAAAATTTGCTAAAATATTTTTACATTCGAAAATGATGGTAAATATCGTGGAATTGAAAACGACCCGATTTTATGAAAATTACCAATATTGTACTCGCGATATCGCCAGACAATTTTGAATCGCACCCTTTAACTTGACATACTCGTAATACAGAACTGTTTCGCTTGATATTTTGATAACTATACGATGATATTTAGCATTAAATTGCAAACAATTGCAAGCCTTGATGTTTCCTGCATTGAGAAAGACATTCATAAATCCCAACAGTCATCTCGCCCAAGGCTAATTTTAATTGGGAACGTAAACTTACCCGTCTAATTTACGCAAAAAAGGGGTATATCGCCAAAACTAAAGAAAAAATGAAGTTCTGTAAAAGTTTTGTTGTTCTAGACGTATATAGCAAATCTCGACACCGGAAAATAGAGAATGTGGTCATTCGACAAAGCGTTATTCTGTAGAGCATTATTTTAAGACCAGGGAAGTTTCACAACTTACACAACAAGCCAGTTTACTACCGAGACATTCTCTAAATCAGGATAATAATTTCTAAAGGACCCGATTTGACAGGAAGCGACTTTTATGTATGTTGGCAAAAGTGCCCCTAAGCAACGAACAAAGTGAAAAGTTTCTCGGAAAAACGATGTAGAAAAGTGGATTTTTTTGTTCAGCAGCCTACGTCTTGGGAATAATGGCAAGATACATGAGCGCTATGACATAACTGAAATGTCATGACGAGAAAGCCGGTCCTCAAATAAACAAATAATATAATATAGCAATAAATGGTGAAAGTTTGGAAACAGTGACAAAGCACATTTCCTGATGCTGAAAATTTGTATGCATACCCGCCTCGCGCTATAGCCGAGCTCGGCGACGCGCATTTCATTCCCTATTTTAGCTCTCCGTTGTAAGTAAAACACTTTTTATTTTATTTTAATCACCCAATGTGCAAAAAAAATAATTTATCCAACACTTTCATATAATGTGATTTCAAAGGCATAGAGTGGACCATAAATCCCTAGTGAAATAAAATAGTGAGCTAAAGTATACTTTAGATCACTAGTGAGGTAAAGTATCTTAGTAATTTTATAAAGAGTAATTTTAATTTAGAAAAAAGTCCCAGCAATTTATTATGTCTTTATTATAAGCAAAATTAAGAAAACAAAGAATAAGTGAAGTTACACTTACTTATATTTACGTTAACATTTGTTGTCATCATATTCGATTTGTCACACAGAAAACTGCTCACCTGTGTCCAATTTTTCTCTACACTAGTAACGACGTCTGTATCGAATAACTCGTTGTGATGTTCTCCCTGTATTTTTTTTACCAATAACAATCTTGTTTGAGACTGAATCTTCCATTACCACCCACCGTGACTTTTAAGGGTGGTAATATCACCCCCAGCATTGGCTGGAAAGAGCGGCCAAGAAAGAAGAAACGGCGCACGGTATGGCCAGTTTACAAATCTGCGTCTGGCAATTGTAAACAACCAGCTACAGTTCTTGAAATTTTTGAGAGCTTTATCCACCGCATTGGACAAGTGCACTTTCTCTTACAAGAAATCTTTTGTCAGTCAAGAAAATTTGCAAGAAATCTTTTGTGAGTCACATTTTGCGGTCTTAAGTTCTTAAGGACATATATTTCCTAATCAAATCAAGTGGATTTCCCGAAATTCCTGCATTTAAAACTCTGAAACTTCTTGATTTATTCGACTTAATATATGATATATCATTTAAGTCAATTAGCCTACTTGCTTCGGGCCCGCGGGATATAAACTTTTCTTGCATGACATATGTAACACAACTCACCAACCTAATAAATAACTATTATAATTAAATACTAGAATAATTAAATACAGATCTACCACTATGTAGTAAATATATTGGTGATATACAATACAATTGCGGGTAGAATTTGTAGCTCTATTTTTCCCATTAAATATTTTAATAATACCTACAAACACTAATGAATTCATGTCATTTGTAAGAAGAATCATTTGACTGCCTAAATACAAATATTGTAACATGCAAATCATGAATGTCGGTGATAAACAGCTTGGCTATCGGATGGAGTATTGCGCAGCCAGATTATCCCACTAAAAATGCAGTTCGTTCGAGTGTTACGTGTGTCGAGCTTGCATGGAAACAGAAATGTAGCCTTAGAATAAAACCGAAGTGGATTCGCAACAGCAAATTTGGACGTGGGTTTCCCTATTTATTTTTCTGTTACTGAAGTGTTATTCGAATGCTGAATTGAAATAGTCTTTTCGCGTGGGCTGTCAATTTTACAGTAGCTGTTGCGCATCATTCGTGGAAACAATATCGTGCCTGGCTATGAGTTACGAAGGCTGCTAGAATATTGTTTGGGTAATACTTTATTTATTTTTTATTTTTATTTATTTATTTGTGTGTTTGCCAGCCAGCATGGTTCTAAAAGCGGATCTGAAACTTACAATAGCTATAGTATTACAAGTGAGCAAAATGCATCGTTTCCCCATTTCCACGGATAGTTGATATCAAAATCTAAGAGGAGGAAGTATCACTTTTTTATAATTATTGTATTTTCTTATGCGTGGCTATTAAACAACTAAATGTCAAAATATAATCCTTGGCGTCTCTCCGGACCGAATTGGAGTATGGCTTTGAAATTTAGGTCGAGTTGTTTTCCGGAAAAGATCTAGCATTCTAAAATATTTCCGAATGTTGACATCAACTTGTTACGTTTACTTTTCACTAGTTGACAATTTAGGTATTCGGAAATTTGTTGTAGGTACATCAATAGATATATTTTAGAGATATTAGTATATTATTATTATATATTATTATTGCGAAAAGCAACTAGAAGCAAGCACCCTCTATCATTCGTGATGAGGACTCAGGTTTGAATATTACAGGTTTCTTTCTTTGCGGCATTAGCAATTCCGTTATCGATATATTGTCACAAATTGTTAACAATATCTTAGCGCATATTAGTTGTGCTACTTTTGTTCTATGATCTTTTTCTATTGTTCTGCGCACTAGGCGAGGTCGGTAGTTTTATGACTAGCACGAGGTACGAGGAGACAATTATGATTCAAGGTTTTCCTATTTCCGCCCTGCCGGAAAGGGGCCATCTTACGTTTCTTTCTTCGGTTGGGTGAATGGCTTGACTGCCTATTTATTAATTATTTTAAGTTTAAGTAATTTTCTTAATATATAACGTGCTGTGGTTACGCTCCATATAATGGGCTTTTTAAGGAAGTCACTGAATATGTGTTTCTGATTTTAATAATCGACGCATACAGCGGTAGCTGGGTCAAATAACTTTTAAATTAAGGTAAGGCATTTGATACCTCGTGCCCATGTTCTATTTTTGCCTTTTCTGTATTCTCTGGACCTTGCCTTGTGTCCTCTGGACCTTGCCATTAGTCCCTGGTGGAGATTGAAAAGCATCTCGCCCATACCACACTTTCGGGAAGCCACTTGATATCTTAAGTGAGTTATATATAAGTAGATATATTCCTATAGCGTCCTATTTTTGGAACCTTAAATAATTTAATTGTAACCTTAAATAAATTCAGGGCTTGTTTTCTTTACTTCACTTCTTTACTACTATTTTACTTCTTACTATATGGCAAAGTGCATGTATCGATAAACGCTATACAATTGTTGCATTAATGTTTTAGATTAAAATTAGATTTTAATATATTGTGTACTTTTTTTCTCCAAAATTGCAACATAATTCTGAGAGTAACTTCGATACTCAGCATAGTTGGGAACCATCTGACTTGGTTGCGTAACGGTCAGTGGAGTCCACGAAATTAGTAGCGTCGATACTTCGTTCGAACTTCGAGAGGGTAATAAACTTTGTTATTTTGAATGGAAGTACCCCATTTTTTTCTTTTGGATTCTGCATCAATAGTAAGTGTAAATTTAATAATACTTATCAAAAAATTATTAATTTATGTCATTTAGTTGTAGATAACCACAATAAAGAAGACGCTGTGAATGCAAAAAAAATCATAATAACAAAAACCGATGAGAAACAAGATGGTGTTATATTATCAAACTTACCCTTAATATTGATGAAAAATCAATAATCGGTAAAAAATTGGGTGGTTCACTTAAAATAACAAATCGGAAATTGTAGAACTTTCATAGCGATATTCCAATTCGGTCCGGAGATGCGCCAAGGGGGTAGGTTGAAAAAGATCATCCTGTATATACATACTAACTTCACAAGGCACATGTAAGCGATGACAACTGACTGCATGATGTACGATGTATTTGTTGATGCCGGATATACATTTGCAATTTGCGGCCGATTGTAACTTCAGTAATGATGCCGCGTCGCATATGTACGAAATCAATCAATTCTATAGGTCGGGCCAGGCCCGGAACAAACAATCTCCGGGGAAAATGAAAGCAGACCGCAGTATCAAATCTCCTGTAGTAGTAAAAGGGAAATGGATGAATAATAACATTAAAATCCTATTTATATCCAATAATGCCGCGTCCAGAGATATACATTTATCATGTAATTCTTACAGGATATTTTTCAATTAGTTCGGATGAATTGCCACCCATTGTGTACCCGAGGCAATTAGTTAGGGGATAATTACATGTGCTAAAAGCTGAACTAGCTATTTATATTTCATATTTATATATTTATAAGAACTAAAAAGCAACTCGTTAGATATAAAGATATATAAGGGTCGTGGACAAAATATAGTATTCAACTCGCAATTAATGTCTATATGGCTATAATAATGGCTATAATTAATTGCTCATTTGATAATATACTATTTTAGCGTCGGGATTAACAATAAATTGGGTATCAGTTTCGGAATTTTTAGGCAAAAATCCGGTGGTATGAAACTTTCTATAACTTTTTTGTTTTTATTATAAATCATTTTTGCTAGCAGTTTAGGCCAAACTACGGAGATTTTTTAGGGCATTGAAAAATAATAGGTAATGATCTGTACAGGGTTTTAAAGTATATTACATAGAGGAAACCGTATATAAATTAAGCAGCCATTTGTTGTTGGCGCTCGAACAAGTGTAAAAAAAAGATTTTTGTGAGTTTCTACCAATAATCTTGCAGTTATTTAATAACCTTGCAATCGTTTTGGCTGCAATACAAAAGTTGTAGAGAATTTTAAAGAACTTACAAAATGGGCTCTAACGGAACTCTAGCTGCATTTTCATTCGAGGAAAATGGGAAAATCCGCGAAAAAGGAGTTTTATAAAAATTTAAAAAAAGTTAACAGCTTTGGAAACTTCAGAACATTATCTAAAATTTGTATATTCTACCTGTACGTTAAAATGATGTTAAAAATATTTCTTCAAGACTTCAAGAAAATCTATTCTAAAAACTGCACTAAAAAATAAAAAATAGTTAGATTATTCATTCTCACTTAGAATATAATCAATTTATTAGGCCTATAATATACAACTATTGTTATTATCGATTTAATAAATAAGGTTTACAGAATTTAACATATGGATATAATTGAAATTATACTCTTATACACTGGTTATACTCCCTCAAACATCCTGTATGTGCAATGTAGAGCTGAGATGTTAATTTCAATAGTGCGATCTAGCTGAAGCTGAGGAAAACATAATTTTATTCCCAGCAGTGAGATCTAGCGGAAGCTGAGGAAAACATACACCACACAACACAAGGAAGGCAGAATAGATCACTGTAATAATTTATTATTTTGAAAACCAGTAACGAAAATGAATAATCACAGAGCAAGTATCATATCATGGTAATGATCGTGTAAAAGCACAAAAAATGATTAACAAATGAAATTTACTTATAAAAATTCGAAATTCTTAGATCTATACTATAGAAAACAGTGTTCTATTTGCATGGAAATTAATAACTGGTAATATTATTCTACACAACAGAATAATTTTCTATGGAGCAATGGTCTTATTCTTATATCTAATTTAACTTCTATGAAATTGACATTAAACAGAAAAATGGAGATTTGTTTATACAGTTTATACAGCTATACAGTGGTATCCCGTGATAAACCTGGAGCTATATAATAGTGAGCCGCATCAATTTTATATCTACTGATTACGAACATTACACCTGCAAGTGGCACTTTCAATTGCCATCTACTATTATAATATAAATCTCCTATTATTTATCAATAGCATTTTGTGAAGGGTTTTAGGGACAATATATACTTGATTATAAACGTGATTATACAAATACGGAATATTCCCGGAAAAGCGTAATAGTCTAACAATATCATAAATTGTTTTGTTATCCGTAGTTACGATATGACCCATACATAGTGGGGGCGCGTATGTATGTATTGAGTGCCGTGGGCCTTTAAATGTTAAAAGTGTACGGTATCAAAAAATGTCTATAAAATACAGTCAAGAATACCGTGGTACTGGTTAACACCTCCAAATTTAGTGCAGGGGCGTCCGTGGTAGTATAGAACTAAAAATAATTATTTTTTAGTTTTATATGCTATTCACTAAATTTAAATTACATACTTTAACAAAAATAAGCTACGAGGGTTGCGGAAAAACATTATTTAATATTATCCATGTAAGCCAGTGGCGTACTTTGAGAGTTTAGAATAATTATAGTTCATATCATTATATTCTTAAAAAAATGATTCAAAATTCAAGTTCTTCATCTGACAGATCTTCGTCAGATTCTACTAATTGTCTAATTGTCACAATTTTCTTCTACCTCACCGCAATGACATATTTCCAAACAGTTTATTTGATTTTGAGCAGATTTGCAAGGAGGTCTACTAAGTCCATTTTTACACGAACATGACGTTAGTTCCAATAAGTCATCTGGCATACATACAAAATTACCATATTCTGGAATATACTCGCATTAGCTAATTATTATCCAACCGTAATTACACGGAGATGGAACAGTTTGTCTAGCAATACAACAACGTGGCCAAACCATTGCCTGGAAATGTGCGCGTTGTATGGCTGGCATCAGTGTGTTAGGTGAGGAGTTAGTGAATAGGTAAATTTTGCCATGAGGCCTGCTTCTTGGAAAACATCAGTCGCCTTGATTCCCCTAAAACTGAAACAGCGATAGAGGGCATATATTTTGCAAATAAATTTCTCAATAGATTTGTATGCTGGCTAGGGTATCTCTTCTGATATTCCCAAGCATTTCAGACCCTCCAATATTTCAGTATGAGCCGTTGAAAATGCTTTTCAATGTGCAGGCTTACCCTTCCTATAGAATTATATCGGACCCTGAGATAGAATGCAATCCTGGAAGCGCGGCAAGTTTTCGGCTGCTTCTCGGCTGTATCTTTTAAATGCATCCCGTCTATGATCTTCGTGTCCTGTTTGGAAAAAGGTATTTTCACTAAGACGTTCGTGTGTGGAAATACCTAGAAAGAAGCCTAACCTAACCACAGTGTCCACTATGACACTAGTCAGATTCTTATACTTACCAATCGCCATTAGCAAAATATAATTATTGATAAATCACTTCATTTTATCCGTTTTATCTAGAGATAATTCGCTTCGCAACTTCGTCTAGCACCAATCACTTTAAAAGCACTATTCAAACTAAGGAAATGTGTGTATTGTCCCCTGTATTTTCTGTCTCCGTCGCCTCGCGTAATTTCGTGACAGAAGAAAGGTTTTCTTGGGCGAAGTTTCATTCTTTCAGAGTTTCGTTCGCGCGACCAGTGGCGTTCACTGACATTGGTCTTGGGGATTATATTATATTGTGTATATTATTATTAAATTATATTGTCCTAAAAACATTTGTTTTTTGTGTCATTTTATAAAAATTACTCTTGTATACCCCCCCCCAACTCCCCTGCGCTGATTTTGGGAGTGTTAACCGGTAGTACTTCATTCAGGAGATATGTAAAAAGTTATAAAAAAAGCGTTCATGCTTTAATCATTTAAAGGCCCACGGCATTACATAGCCCGACGACACGTTGACCTCAATACAAAGCTTCTATAATCCTAGATAAATGTACTGTTTGTAACATCGAAATATCGAGATCGAGACAAAAAAAATTTTCAAAGGATACCCACAATTGCCGCAATGGGAGATCGGGAGTATATATTTTCTTACAGAAAGCGAAAATCGTCACTATAAAGGCACATTAATTCAACAAGTTGTTATGTTTTGATAGGATACTAATAACTAATCAATTTTAACAAAAAAACCATCAAAATAATACACTAAATTAAAGAATAACTGTATTACTTCTATTTCAAGAATTATTGTTGACCCCACTTTACCACAAAACGTTCGATGGTATTACGCAATTTAGACATCCAATGAATGCCAATGATTCCGATGTGACACGGCCGAGGAACGTGTAAACATTGATATAATGTGATATGATGTCTCATATTTCGATGTTACAAACTATACATGATTTTTATAATCAATTGACTGATGTCATATCATATGTAGATATTATATGATATATGTACAAAAGGTCAAATATTCGTACTAAATATACGTTCTTTAAATACAAAGAATATTTTGAACAAAAAAACAAAACCGACAAATAAATATATTCTACAAAACTGCACTAAGAAGTAAAAATTAATTACGTTATTCATTCTTACTTATAATGCAATTAATTTATTAGGCCAATAATATACAATTATTGTTATTTTTGGAGTCGGTGCCAAGGTTTACAAACGTATAACGAAGTAGCGTACGTTTACATCTCTAATTGTATTCGACTAGAAGTTTGAATTTAGGTTTATTTGTAATTGTGGTGTCGCTTTATGCAGTTATATTCAATAGGGAATATGCCAAAAATTTTAAAAATAAAAATAATACTAAAAAACAGCGTAACGTTGTAATAAAACGGGTACTTCACAAAAAAACAAGATTTCTAATTCCGCGCGATCAGTATGAAGGATCTAAACAGCGATAGAATTGAAGCGGCCCGAAACGAGCTGTGACGTCCCAACCTGAAATATTTGGTAGGCGTTGCGTCGGACATCGGTGATCGTTTCTACCGCGGCCGTAGCCGACCGAATCGGTGTCCTCGTCCTGAGAAAGGTTCGCTCGCGCATGAAACTTTAATAATTTATATATTTTATTTTAAATTTATTATTGGGAAATAAGGCGTCATATTTTGCATATCTTATTTTTCAGTATGGTAGAATATATGTATGCAATACAAAAAATATGTAAATATTCCCTATTATACATGTTAAGTAACCTTGGCTGGCACCGACTCCAAAAATAACAATAATTGTATATTATTGGCCTAATAAATTGATTGTATTCCAAGTAAGAATGAATAACGTAATTATTTTTTAGTTTTTAGTGACATTTTTTTAAAATAGATTTTAGATAAAGTCGATGTTGTTTTTTTGTTAAAAATATTATTGTTAAAAATATTTAAAAAGTATTTTTGTTAAAAATTATTTCTTGCTTTTCAGTGAATATTGCGGTACTTATGTAACTTGTTTATCAAATACGAATATGAGTAGGCCTACTAAACGGGCTGCCTATATGAGGCAGCGCCGTTTAAGTGAGATGAACGAAATGTAAATGTAAAACGCCTATCTCAAACTAGGAAATCTACATCCAAGGCAATTTTAAGAGAGAACGAAATGCTAAGAGACTTTCCAAAGTAAAAAGAGACTTTCCAAAATACGGGCTTATAATAAAAAAAGTATTAAACAGTGTAAACATCGAAAGACCGTTTCAGATTAATCCGCGATTGTCTTTCCAATGAAACGCAAAATCAACGTGCCCACCAAGGTCCAATTCCAATAAAACTAAAATGGGACCCACTTGAAAATACCATCTTTCCAACAAAAAGAGAATATTTAAAATTGATTTATAAATGACGGAGTTTTAAGGTAACAAACATAAAAAAAATACAAACGAATTGAGAATCGCCTCCTTTTTTTGAAGTCGATTAGAAACGTCGGTTAAAAACATAAACACAAATATCATGTATATTTTTCTGAGATTAGAAGCTTTGCATGCTAGACCATGGAAAATAGAAAATACTCGAAAAATATTTGGAACGTTTTCTTATTACAAAGACTCAATATTTGACGTTCTGTACATATTATATGTACATATGATATGATATCATTCAATTAAGTATAAAAATCATGTATATTTTTTAGCTGAGAAGCTTTGCATGCTAGACCATTTTTTAAAATAGATACTCCAGAAGTCCAGAAAGATTTAAAACGTTTTCGTATTATAAAGGACGTATTTAAAAGTAATATTTTACGTTTTGTATACCCTTTAATCCCGTGAAAATTATAAGGATAATAACTGGATTATTTCATTTCGGCATATAAATGTAATTTCAGTCTGCAGCGAGACAAGTCTTGGAATTCAGTCACACTGCTCCTAAATTACACCCACCTCAATCTGAATCCGATCGTCTGCATACTTCATAATAGCCGAATCCTCAGCTGAGATAATGCCATTATCCAATATGCATAAGGGCCTTTCAGGCTACACTGAATCTCGCCAGCAAAAGGTTAGCAGTGCGCTGCTCCACCAGTCAAAACCCAAATGCCTAGTCATTGTCATAGCATGCCAAGGAGCACTTCAACCGGGTGCGAAATAAACGCCGAACGTCCATCGCCGGTTCCAGTGGATATTTCTCTACCCAAACGGCTCGTGAATGGTAAATGATCAGAGTGTACGTTTCCTTATCGCCGTCGCAACTCTAGGCTGGACACATAACTTCAGATATTGGGACATAAATTATAAAGTTCGTTTCAGTTGACGTGGCGGATTGTTTAAGTTTGGCCTTTACAGCGGGTCTATAAACACAGTTCTCGATATTTAAGTCTAAAGTGTGGAGAAAATAAACTCCTTTACATATTGACAAAATCTTATTGCGTTTTTTATGTAAATATATCATGATTTTTTTATGGTACATATACAGTTTTTATTTAATAATATACAGAGTGAAACTTAAGTGATGATAATAATAATAATTACATTAGACGAAATAATTATTACATAGTATAAATTAATAGTTCAAGTTCTTCAAACCATTTATTCTTGTATTATCAATCACACGAATATAAAATGGGAAATATATTGTTGTTACAGAAGAAATGATTTCGGAAAGACGTATTAGTTATGGTTTTCCGAAAGTATGGGATAAATAATTTAGAGGTTGACGGCTATCCACTGATAATATCGTTAAAAGAATGGGCTTTGGGTAATAATTTAATAGTCTCAGTGGTTTTAGAACAAGGGTAAATTAATTACGTTCCGCAAATTCCAATAAAACCCCCAACTGAAATTTCATTTACGTGCTGTTCTTGTTGTTTCGACAACTTTATGTGTTCAGTTCTGGTTAGTACATTGTACCTACCTATGTAAACTAACTATACCAGGTAGTGGTAGAGAGTGTTGTCTACAAATTTCAAATTTGGACAAAAATTCATTTTTACGTAAAATCATCGTTTAGCGCTGCTGTCGTGTCGTCCTCGTCATGGCGGTCTAAAATAGATGAAACCATAATCTTCCTTCATGACTCTTTCCTACATGACAATTTGAAATTGACTTTTATAAACTTATTACCTAGTACAATGATGAAAAGGACTAAAAATATTTGAATTATAAGTGTTCACAAAATCTGAATTTTTATTATTAAAGAAATTCATTTATTAAATGTTCTGTTATACCCATCGGAGTATCAAAGTTCGAGTTCCAGAAAGGCTACTGATTTTTAGTTAACAATCAATAAAGAAGGAATTTTACACTGTAGGTAGTTAACTTTTTTGGTTGAATTACTAACTGCATCAATTCTTTATTTTTTTTCCTCGAAATATACATTCTGGCTTTGATAGCATGTTATACTCCTATTTAGCTAGATAACTAATCATCCCTTGATATAGTGAGCATGTTGGAGTCAATTCGATAAATATTTATTATTTTTCAGTCGATAATTGTTTCTATAAACTCGTGCTCGTCTGTATTGGCGAAGAATACAGAATAGGCCTTACGCGAGTGCGAGTTTACTGCATACATAGTTTGGAAAATTGGAAATTTCCACTTGCACAGAACTTTTGTGTTTTTGATATTATAATGCCTCTATCGAAAGAGAGTTAAAACAAGTTTATTTTTAATAAATATCGTCTTAATAATTATAGTTATGCGATTTGCAGTACTCCAAAATATTTTTTGTGGCCGTTAGAGCCCTATGGAATCCTGCAAATACTGAATTATTTACACGTCGTAAAATATATCGCAAATTAGTCTATGTATGCTGGTCCACCCGTTGCTAATATTTAATCAAACAAAATTTAACGGTCATTGCGGTTAGGTATGTGCCCGTTAATCCACATTTATTGTGATTTACATTTCGAATTGTTCATAAAATGGCTATATTCAGGAAATATTGTAGGCAATTTTAAAGCACACATTGTTATTGTAATGACCAGAATAATCCAAATGATTAGGTAGGTTTATAAATTCCATAATATATTATATGTATCAATAGGATAATCAAGTTTATTAGAGGTAAGTGTTCTGGTCTATAAATTTTTAGCGAGGCGTTAATAAACTATATGATATTTTTACAACTTTTATATAATTATATTTGATAGTATCATTATTATAGGGATGTCACAGGGACCTGTCCTCGGCCTTGTGCTATTTTTCATTTATATAAATGATACGTACTTCAAGTTAGCGTCTGAAGTAGTTTCTATAGTCTATGCTGATGATGCCATACTTTTAATTAGTATTGAATTATCTCTAAATCTATGGCATAACTTTATAGACTCTAATAATTTAATACAGAATTGGACAGAAAGTAATAGTCTTAATGAAGGTAAAACAATAATTTTAATGTTTACAATGCGAAGGAATATTGGCAATGAGCCTGTAAAATTACTTGGTGTACTTAGAATAGAAATAAAATAGAATAGAAAATGTATACATGTTTTACAACAGCATTGTTTCCATACAGCAAAAAAAGTACAAAAAATAGTTCAAATTTTAAAATTATTGAAATTAAGATTAAGTATTTCAAATTGAATTTCAGGAAAAAATATAAGCAAATCAAAGCTTAAGCTTATCAAACAGTTCAAATTTGGAGACATCACACATATTTACATATACGTGTATATAAAATAAATACATAAAAAAATTCTATAAATACATTTAGAATGATCGATTTAGTACTGAAGTAAAATAGTTAGTCAACTGAGTAAAAACAATTATTTAGAACAATATTCCTTATATTATTTTTAAATATATTAAAGTTCATAGAAGGATTTTGCATTTTTTTGGGCAGCCATTAAAAAAATTATAAGTAAATGTGTTATCGTCAACCTATTCGGGTAATCTCAAATTTATTTTTGTCCTTGGGTCATGGTAGTATATGACCTCCTGCTTGGTGATTTTGTTTTTACTTATTAACTTCTCTATATGACATATGCATTAATTCATGTAACAGCATGGAGCGTGGTAATATTTTCAGATTTTTTAAAAGTGGCTTATCATATTTAGCTTGGTGACTGGTGACACTAGGACAAAAACAAAATTAAGATTTCCCAAATTGGGGTTATCGACATCACTCCTATACTCTCCTATACGAGAACAGTCCTATATCTATCATATATTATACATTTTTTAATGTACTACCTGATGCTTTACAAAATCCAGAGTTGAGTACAAATACTTTTAAGCATAAAATTAAAAATAAATATTCTCTTACAAAATTATTTTTGATGAATATTTCGTCCTACTCGTCAAATTTACTGTCTGAATAATGTAAACATGCCAGATGCAACAGACAAAGACGCTACGGGAACAAAATGACGTGCCCTAGTAAAATAAAGACAGCATCATACCACATAGTTTTAACGGCTATACACTGATTGATCAATCCTAATTATATTAACAACTAAATTAAAAATCGCCAGAAAATTAAAAAGACAATAATAATAGTTTCGACAAGTCATTTTACCATATATCAAATATAAAAAATTATCAAACCATGTCTATTTATAATTATATATGTAATAGAGTATCTTCAAACGTGGGAGTCGAGATTATTTAGCCTCGCACCAAGATATGAGTGTAACGTTGACTAACCAAAATCAAAATGGTAATACACGTGCATAATAGAAATGAAGTGAAAATAACTGTTCAAATATTGCTAAATAACTATGTGTAGTTTTAAAATAGATTCTAAAGTGTAATTGTAAAAAGCAGAAATTATAACAATACGTGATTGGTTGGCAGTTAGCTACTATGTTAATAAATATAGGTGTAACTAAAGAAGGGTGTTTGTTTCTGTGAAGACTTCCTTAACGAAAGATAGTAATGCAGAAGAATTTGTACTATTCACTACAACCGGTAGCCGCGTTAAAATTTCTCTCAGAGAAAATTAAGTAATTAAATTGTAAAATCCATGATAATTGTTAAAGTGGACACGTTTGTAGTAACACGTGTTTCCATCGGATTATATCTTGTTAATTAATGAATTTCGAGAGATAATAGTAATATCCTAATATCATTTCCACGAGCAGTGTCCCTGATTTCGTCGATTGATTTGATCCCGAGGCAGTTCCAATAGTGAGGAGGCAGTTCCAATAGTGAGGACGCCGTTGCAGATTTCCGAACCATTCGAGTCAGCCATTTGGAATGGCAGAATACCAGCAACAGTGCTTACGTAGTGCACGTGTGATTATGTTTCTGTTTTGTTTACAAAGAATTAAGACAAGGTAACAAACAAACCTCAACTTCCTTTTATAATCATTGTTATAATGTATAACAGTACTGCTGCTTTCTTAGTATATTTCCCATATTGTTGGTAAGGATTTTAATATACCATGTTTTTTTTAGTAATATAAGGTATAATAAGTGTCTCAGGTTACTTTAAGCTTCTATATTTATTTAGTATTATTGATTCACCTTCAAAGTATAAGTATTTTAACAGAAATATATGTACTAGTTGAATTACAAACCACTATCTTTTCTTCCAGAATAAATTTGAACATAGTCAACAACCCTTGAAAAGAAGTAGCTTCAATATAAACTAAATTTTCTTGAGCATAAAGTACAATTCGTATGTAAAAAGCAAACCGAACCACTTAACAAGGCTATTTTCAACTCAACTTGAGGTTAAGTGTTTTCATGCTCTAATCAAAACTAAATTAAGAAAACTATAAAAGTGTTAATTTTCTATATATGGTTATAAACTTGGATATAAACTATCTATTCTTCTATTCTATTACCTACATTCCATTAGTAGACAGTTCTTTAATTTCATATTGAATTAGATAACTGTACCTTCCTATTCCATCAAGTTATTTTCTCTCTTAGCGTCGTGTCGATCAATCAAAGCAAGAAACATTTTCTCAACATTTAATTTGTTATCGCGGTAAACAACTTTTCAATACTCTCTTTTCCGTACTCAGGTACAAGCGGTACATTTATTTTATATTTTTCAGCAGAATTCGTTTTCATATTTCTGAACATATCGCCCGTCATACATTCAATTTCTACGTACGTAGGCAGGTAATATTATTTTCAAACACTTCTACTTCTACGAATCGCAGATTGCGGCTTTGATATCATTTATAGTGAAATGGAATAGAGCATACTACGTCAAAATATCTTCCATCTGTATAGCATTTCGAGAATCTAGCAACTATACTATATACTCACTTGAATCCCTACCTCCTAAAAATAAAGAAAATTGTAGGTGATATATCTGCTATGGGAAAGGACTTTTTATGGGTTACAGCATACATTAGCGTAAAAGACAATGAAATTGTTGACCGATTAGCAGAAGAAAACATCAGGCATGCCATCAGAAGAGAAAATTTGCCTACCTCTTATAAATAAAGAAAATAGTAGGTGATATATCTTCTATGGAAAAGGACTTTTTATGAGTAGAAGCACACATTGGCGTAAAAAACAATGAAATTAGCAAAAGAGGAGAAAATTTGCCTACTTCTTAAAAATGGCGGCTATAGGTATACCTGGGATAGGACTTTTTATGGGTAAAAACTCATATTGGAGTAACAAGCAATGATATTGTTGACTGATTACCAAAATGAAGCATTGGGCTTGCAGAACAGAACCAGAACAAAGAATTTGCCTGTCCGACTATCTCTCCATTCTCAAATCTAAATTGAGCAATGATAATTATGGCAAAAGTTCTGGCACGCTAATCCTACAAGATATACACAGATCGACTCTGATCTTCCCATATAATTTCTGGCTCACCAAGAACTGCCACGCCTGCTTTCCAGCTCATATATTCAAAATAAGAGATCAGCCATAAAAAATGTGACAGTTGCAATATTAAAAATGACTAAATGTTTTTAATGTTCCAAATACAAAACATGATCTCAGAGATACATGGCCCTGTACGGTTGAACTGCATACGCAAGGGCTAGCGGTATACCGAACGCGTGTGTTATGAGACAGAATCAAAGCTGGCTTTGTGAAAGAACACCCCCGGGGGCTCTTTACAGGATTTTGCGGGTGAGAAAGCTCCACTTTAATCGTCCGTAATACTAGTTTTAACGCGAGCTCTAAACTTTGGCGTGAACGCTTAAAATTTTAAAAGCACTTATAGGGTGGTTTATTTTTAAACAGAGTGCGAATGTCGAACTTCTCCAAATCTTCACCGGGTTGAGCATGGGATTGTTACCTTTAAAAATTTACAATAACTGCTCGTAAAAGCGCAGTAAAATCCATAAGTCGTATATTTCCACTTTTATTGCTTCTGCACACGTCCTCAGTTACTTACAGCGGATAGAGAATACCAATATGTTTGACGATTCATCGATTTAACGCACTACAACTGCATTAAGTTCGGTGTTCAAGGCATGGATTTTTTTTTCAAAAAACGTACATTCCACAGTTTCGTATTTAAAAAATCATTCCAATCAACTTTTTGTTTGTGGTGCGATTAGTAAAAAATTATTTTTATTATGCTCTCTAATATACTATTGTTCATTATAAAATAATATTTTATAAAAATGGTAGCAAATATAACTATATAGTGCCGTCTGCGTACGGATTTGGACCCTTAAGTGGAGATACAGTCAACAAAAGTATGTAAAAAATCTGAAATTTTCCAAAAGTTATACAAAAGTTGTAGAGAATTGTAAAGAATTGTATTAAATACGGATATCATTGGTGAAACTGTAGTTGTAGTAGACTAACTGAAAAAGATCATTTTCAAATTTTTTTAAAATATAAACTTTTTGCAAGAATTGATCAAGAATAGGTAAATGTTTATTTCCTTTTTTGTTAGCAGCATTGAATAGCTGGTATTTTTTAAATAAATTTACAAAATAATTTTTTTTATCTACGACCCTACGAGCTGAAACTTTTTTTTGAAAAATATCTAGTGTCACTATCTTTTAAAATTAAGGGCTGAAATTTACAGCCCTTAATTTTAAAAGGTAGCGACACTAGATAATATGAGTATTTTTATTTTAATATGCTCATGCAAATAAATAAACAAAATCTGGAACTTATAAATTCCCTACGCAAACCTACGTAACTTATTCTAACACGTGGAACTAAGCCTCTGGCACAATATACTGAAAGCTAGCAATGTTTGAGATGGTTGTTACCTTATAAGTTTTATGTTAATCCTTTTAATTCGCGATGCACAAACATTTAGCACTAGTTTCCACGACACTGGTTTGTTAACAGCTGATGCTGGGCTCTGGTGGTGTCATCTACCGGACGCCGTCGTACTATCTCTGGAACGCTGCTACTACTGGCCGCGCTTTCTCGGGAACGCTGTCACGATTGCCGGAAACCTGTTGTAGTATATCTTTATCCTCAAACTGTGGATCTTCAAATTCTGCACTCTTACTGCTTCTGTATACTTGGAACTTCTTATAATTTGACTTCCGTTTCCTTATACTGCTTACCAAAGTCTTCTACAGGCTGGGGACTCTACCAAGCCTCCACTTCTCACGATAAGACGTGACGTTTCGACGAAAATACTTAATATGCAGTTACTTTTCCTTTAAAAACTATCCCACTGGTGTTCTACCTATATTCCACTATTTTAATTGTTTTTCTTACGTTTAACTATTAAATTTCACAAAAATTTATAGAAATTATTACCGAAGCTGTTCTCTCATTGAACGCTATGGCTGAACTCTCCTGCTTTGTTATATATAACCACGGATATGTCGTATAGAAAAACAACTGCACTTCCTGGTTACCATTTTCTTTCTTACTCTTATTTTACAATCTGGCCATTCAGATTAATTATTTGATTTATTTAATTTTACGTATAACTCTTACAATTTCAACTTCACTTGATTTAATTCTGAATTCTAGACATTATACGATAATCAGATTCACTCTTTGTCGCGTAACTTCAGTGTTTAATTCATTTAATCTTCGTACAAACATTATTATCATCAAGATCAATATCGTTTCATCACTCAACTTTAAAGTTCCTTGTATGCATAATTTAGAATGTGAGTCGAATTTCTTTTATTAAGTGTCTATAGCTCGAGACTGCATGCATTGAGAAAGTTTATAAAAGAATGGACAATATTATGTCATATTAAACAACACGAGTGGTTGTTACAAAACTGTTTCTCAATGTATGAATTAATTTTAAAATAATGAATTACGTGAGTGATAAAAGTGACATAATCAAATAGAATTAGTCTGATGTAAGGTCAATCGATACGTATCGAAATGTGATTTGTTTCATTGGATAACAAAATGACGGGCAAATAGGTCGTAGGGTATTCTGTAAATTGTTTTCCATTCAAAATCAAAGCTGAAACTTGCTCAGTCCCCACAAAATCCAACGACAAAATTTACATATAAATAGAGATTGCATTTTATCGGAAGGCCTCACAAATATTGGATTTTCTTTCACTAGCAAACATGTTTATGTTACGTATGATATTTGACAAGAGTTTTTGTTCTAGGTGAGCATTGTTATACGTCTGGCTAAAATATAGTAAAATTCCACCAGTGAATGAGGGTAAGTTTTAATAATGTTTATATATGACATTTTTTTGGGCACACGAAGTTTAAAATAACTGCCATAATTGTCAAGTCAAGGTAATTATTCGTACAAGAAATGTGCCGTAGCAGTCTTGATCAAAGCGTATTGTTGGCTAAAACATTGGTCAAAACTAGGAACTCATGCAGTGATCGACTGGCCCTTATATGCTATTTTCAAGGTTCTGGAAACTTTTGGAAGCTTTTCCATTATTCCATGCCATTCTAGCTTGTTCTCTATTATTCGCTCTCATTCCAGATTACATACAGGGCGTCTCGAAGAGTTCTATAGGGGATGAGTCCACAGGTTCTTATACTACAACCACAGCAGAGAAAACAATCAGCATAATATCTTTCAAGCGCACCCATATAAAATTAGTTCGGACGGAATTTGACCTTCACGGCGCCATTATAGACTAGAAGTCTGGGACGGCTTCAAAATGATTGCGGGCTGAATACAGATCCGTAATGTGAATTTTTAAGGTTTTTAATTTTATTCAAGAATAAAACAATTATTTCGGTTTTCTCTAAATATTGATGTAGGTATAAAAATCATTTTTGGACATAACAAAGGGCATGAAATATTTCCGGTTTTCAATTTGCCGCAACTTTCGATTTTTAACGCCCTGTATATTTTTACATATTTGGACTCAAAACAACATTCTGAGTATACCAGAATGTTGCGAATGTTTGAGTCGATGTTCAGTTTTTAAGCATTTTAAGACATTCGTCCAAAGTGCTTTGTAATATAATTTTTTTTCTATGGCAGGTAGTCTAAGTCTTCTAGACGAATGCCTTAAAATGCTAAAAAAAATTGCACGATGACTCAAAAATTCGCAAAAGTCTCATGGTATACTCAGAACATTGTCTCTAATCCAAATATATATATGAATATACAGGGTGTTCCATGTAAAAATCGGAAGTTGTGGTAAACTGACATTATCAAAGAGGGGTATGAACTAGGGATGAAACGGATATCCGGAGACTATCCGGTATCCGGCCTATTCGGCCTAAATTTAATATCCGGCCGGATTCCGGATAGTAACTGAATATCCGGCCGGATACCGGATATTCAAAAACTGCGACACAATTCCCTAAAATCAACTTTAATACATAAATCTTTGTGTGGTAAATAATAATAAAATGGTTTATAGTTATGACTGCTTTTATTTAACGTAGAAAAAGTTACAAAAAGTCACAAAGAAAATAAAAGAACCTTCTAAAAAACTAAAATGTTTTAAAACATTTTTTGTTTTAAGTGTTCTTAGTTTTTACGACGCAAATCTGCATGATTTAGTACTCTGCAAGCAGCGAGTAAACAACTGATACTGATACCGAAACCACCCGAATCGATCCGATCGCGTTAGCTGCGCCTCGCCTGTGCGACTCGAACGCCTGTGCGACTCGAACGCCTGTGTTGGACGGATTTCCGGATATCCGGTCTCGCAGCTCTCCGGATATCCGGTATCCGGCCCAACAACTATCCGTTGCATCTCTAGTATGAACTATTTTTTACGTCCACAAATCTATTTTAAATGTTAGTTTATGCACCCAAAATTTAAAATTGATACGCGAAAAAATAAAGGAAATATAGGGGTGAGTCACTACCAGCCTGTGCCTGTGCCACCCGGTATATCCTATTTCAGGCATACGCTAGTGCCGCTTACAATTGCCTCATCAAAATGCCGAAAACCACGCAGGCTTACATGAGACGCATGCATCAGTATGTTGCTTGTGGCGATGTATACAGACATTGTTGCTAATGACTCATTATAAATTGTATCATGCTTTTATATTAAATTGAAGTTGCGTTCATAAAACTTAGTTTTAGATTTTAATTGCGCCTATTAGAGTGTAATTTCAACTGTGGCATGCTTCTCAAATGTCGTAATTAGGGAGTTGTGTACGAACGCCGTATATTTTCCAGGTACAAATTGTTTAGCACGTGATAACGGGAAGGCTTCAAAAATCCCCAGCAGCAATTATTATACACTTCTCCAAAAAATTAATGCACTTTTTTGTATGATAGCCTCTTTATTCAAGAATGTCAATGATCTATTGTTTTAACATTGGAAGTGTTAATATTCGTATGGGACCAGAGTCTGTCGTGAGTGCAATGCTTGGCCTCTATGTTCTTAGTTTTCTCCTAAATAGTGTCGAGAGTGTCGAGGTCAAATGATATACGAGATACGCACCGTTCGAGTGGTAGGATTATACAGTTGCAGGAGCAGGATTGATGCATGGTGGTGGGGTATAATAGTGGTAGCTGGTAGGGAGTGTTCAGTCTATAGTCTACGATACTTGGGTTCATTCAGTTACTGACAGTTGCTCGATATTATTATCTATACTTATTTCAAATTTATAAATGTTTCCTTGACTTTGATGTTTATTTAATTAAACTGGACCGTTGGGGCTTTTAATTTTTTAATTAATTTTGCTTTAATTTAATAAAAGTCGGAAAAAACTATATTCCATAGGTACCCCGTTTTTATGAATCGATGACAGAAATGCAGATTAATAGGAACGGGCCAAATTAATTTATTATACCTACTGGGTGTGCCTTATCATACTGGGTGTTACTTTTTCCCGACACGAAATATATTAATTTTTAAATTCCAGAGATCAGATAAAGTAATCTCGAGATAACGGAGCGTTCGAGTAAAAGCATAACATAACGGAAATAGAAAATCTGGCTTTTCAAGAGAAATGACGAATATAATTTGCTTACTTCAGACGTAATTTCCAAAATCGCAAACGATTAGGTAATTTAAGTTGGTGATTTTTGTTACGGTGGCAGACGGCAGTTACTAACTGTTATTTGCTGGTAAAAATAAAATTATATGTTTAGTAGGCTTATAGGAATAATTGGAATAAATACTTACTGGTTTAAAAATGAGTAAAAATAAAATTACGTATAGGTTATTATTTCTTTGTAGTGGGTATCGAAAGTAACCCAAATTCTGCAAAAGCTACCTAATGTACGCTTTTGGAGACTACATTTCTATCTCCAAATCGTGTCATTGGTGATAACAGCAACAGGTATAAATATTTTTCAATAAATGATTAGTTTTTTAGTTGAAGCATGAAGCAATATTTAATAGTGCAATTGTGCACTTGTAGTCTATATACGCGACAGTCGGCATTCAATATAGACCTGTGTCCTATCATCCAGCCGTCCGCCACTTCCATCCATCATGATATGCTGAGATGACGGATGTGTTTATTGTTGTAATAGCCGTATTTTTTTTTTCAACATTTTTATCAATATTGAACGTGAGGTACGAAATCTTAAAGAATGTGCTTAAACATTAATGGCACAGCTGTACGGTACATATAAGACATTTTAGACAACCACGTGGTTCCCTATGCGCCATATTATATAGGGCAAGGCTTTATGTTAATGCGGGATAATGCTAAAGTTTACAGAATAAATAAAAATTGCCTCACTCTCACTCAATCTTTTGGCGGCATCACTTCTGAAGCGTCCCGACTTTTTACTTGCTCGAGGGTCTCGCTTCGATATCAATTTGTTTTTTCTACAATACGAGGATCGTTCGTAGCGCAAAGGTAGTGCGTTGAATATGGATTGTATTCTAATGGGGAATATGCCGAGATTAATAACCAAGTAAAATATTTAGAGAGAAATAAAAAAGATAGGTACCTAGTGTAAACAAAGTTTACAGATTGTAAATTTTTAAAAGGTTTAAATATAATTATTTATTCAGATACGTAAGATATTTATAAACATATACACACTTGGTTTTGTCTATCACACGTTTACAAATGCCTTAATATATCTAAATTAACGTTTTTTTTAGGTTTTCCTTTTAATTTATACTTAATATGTTTTCCATGCAACTCAACTTACCCCCATAAGCATTAAAATAATACAGCATTTGAATTCGAATCGGAAATTCGAAATCGGACAAGAGATCTTCACAACAATGAACTTCTGGACTTCAATGAACTTTTGGTTATTTTTTGGTAGTGCGTTAATTTCTTTGAGAAGGGTAGTTTATACAATATCCCTAATTGTCCCACTATTGTCCCTAATAATAATAGTAACCCTTAATCCCTAATAACGTTTAAAACTCAGGACTCATTTCTTAAAAGGGAATCGTTGTAAAAATATAAAATTAACTGTATGGAATGGATGAAGTTTTATCGATTATGCTTTAACGCGGTAATGCCAGGTAATTCACGGAGAGTATCGATTTTAAACATCTAACCCGCTTCATTGCATCAATTATTCAACCCGATACAAATTGTTACTAAAATGGATAAAGGCAATTTTGCCGTATCATACATGCTGTGGGGGGTTTGTTATAATTCATGAGAAAATCGATCAGTGACCTAGCAGTATATTTTCCGTTAATAATTATCGCAGCTCAGCGTCGACATGATTACATATATCGTTTACTGCAATGATGCAGAAAATATATAGGCTAGAAATACTGCTTTAAAATTATATGACAATGCCGTCGAATTAATGTTAAAATGTTCATTCTGACTGTAATATCCGACAAACCTTTGCGTATCAATTAAGAATTATGAAGGTCTACGCCAAGCATGCAAATGAAGTAGACCGCATGGAAATGAGAGAAACCTATATTTAAATTTTAAAACAATGTTTTTTTAAGCTAAATAAATTTACTGCCTATTTTCCCAAGGTATAGAAGTTGGTAAAGGAGCTAATATTATCTTTATTAGTATTTCAGGATGTGTATTTTATTCGCTTTCTAAGAACAAAGTAGTTAGTGTACGTCGTCAATGTAGTCTCTGTTGACATGTTTGGTTCTTGAGTTTTCCCCTCTGACGCCTTGTCCGAAGTGTGCAAGTGTCCATGAAATTTATATACATGTCAGAGACTTTCTATAATATGGCGGAGGAGCTGGTGAAAAGAAATGTATACACGTAACCCAACAAGCAATGAGGTTGCCGGGTTGAAAACAACTGCAGTCAATAGTGGCTGCAAAAATGCATTTTGTACAATGCAAAGTTTGGACAATTCCAACATAAAACCATAGAAACGCTTTAATTTTCGATGTCCTGGCGATGTTTAAACGGAATTTACACTTTTCATGGTCATATCTAAGCTAATTTTGTAGATATCGATGTGAAATTTTAACCACTATTAGGTGAAATTTTCCAAAGCACTAGAAGACCAGTTATCAACGGATATCAACTCGCAACATAAAAAATACTAATGTTGAAAATCTCTAAAAGATTCAATATAATCAGTGGGATATCTCCTAACCAGCATGTTTTTATGGAGAGGAGGTCTACTGCTACGAATCTCGTATGTTCCGCGCAATTTTTATCTGAAGTTATCGATAAGCAAGGTTAGGTAGATGTGGTGTTCACTGACTTTTCAAAGACTTTTGACCGCACAGGTCACGGAATTTTATTAAGTAAATTAACTGAATTTGGTTTATGTAAATCACTTATAATTTTTTTTTACGTCATTTAGGTAATAGAATTCTCTATGTTGCGTACAACGATTATAGATATGATAATTTTTTGGCAATATCTGGAGTACCTCAAGGCTCCAATTTAGGGCCACTTCTATAACTACTTTTAATAGATGACTTATGTTCCATTATCAACTGTCGGTATTTAATGTTTGCTGTTGACCTAAAAATGTTTTCCAAGGTTGAAACTATATCTGATTGGACTAATATTCAAAATAAATTGAATAAAATAGTACATTGCTGCCATGAGAACAACTTAAGCATGAATGTTTCAAAATGTAAAGTAGTGACCTACACACGAAAACAATATCAGATTCCTTTTTATTACACATTGGACTCATGTCTGCTACAAAGATGTGAAACTGCTTAAGATTTAGTCACTTTCGATAAGAAACTTACCTTCTCAGATCACGTTGATGTAATAATATTATCAGCATTTAAAATGTCGGGTTTTATTATTAGAAACCGTAACAGATTAAACAGTGTTATAGCATTAAAAACTCTTTATTTTTCATATGTTGGATCGAAGCTTGAATACTGTACTGTTGTGTTGTGTCCGATTTATAATGTTTACAAACCTAGGATTGGAGAATGTACAAAGATAATTTTTTAAATTTCCTAGTTTTAAAACAAACGGAATCTATCCTTCTAGAAGATATAATTATCAGCTACTTCTCTCAATTTAGTATTCAGTTTCTTGACCTGCGTAGAACGCAACTAAGTTGGAATTTTTTTATCTCTTGTTACACAACAGAATTGACTCGCTGGAATGATTGCAAGGAATCTTATATCATGTTACTTAATTTTCTACTCGTCGACCTGTTAGGTACTTTTCACCAACCACAAGCTCATACAAATGTTTTAGTAAAATCCCCATGTTGCACAATTTTGATGCTCTTACTGACACATGCCATATCAATTTTGATAAATTAAATACTATTTTTCATCAACAATTTTCATTACTTGACATTAATATAGGAAGTCACATAGACTTCCATATGTTGTTCTCTTTTTTTAATATTATATATGTTCATTTTCGCTCTGGATTAGATATTTTCTTATATACTGTGTAGTGTTTCGTTGTTAATTTTTACTGTACATACGGAAATGTATTGACATGTCTTCTGTTTCAAGAATTGTGTATATATTCTATTAATTACTAAGTAAGTTAGACTGTTAGTGTAATTATGTTGTCCTGTAATTGTAGAAATCCGTTGGGCAATAAATGTATTGTTATTATTATTATCACGTGATTCTTTAAAAGTTATGTCGGAAAAGGATCAAATTTAATATTGTACCCACTGGAAAATTTTTCATGAATCATATTCTCAGTTGATTTCCAAATTGTTTTAACTGCATATTCTTTGTAATCTTCTCCAATTTTCTCTCTCGTAATATAAGTCCAATTCTTTAACTAATCTGCTATATTTTGTAATGGAGTTATTTCTGACAGTTCGTAATTGTATTTTTGTAATTTGTTTAGTCGAAATTTTTCATAAACGACTCATATTGTACAGTATAGTTTCCACGATACCTAAAATTATAAGGTGACAAATTTTAAGGTGACGTGCGACTACTAGATGTACTCTGTTTTTGAATGCATTTTTATCAGTGATAGTGACAAAAGTGTGACTGTCAGATAGACTTTTTTGTATATATAGGAGTTAATTTATCGGATTAAAAAAATATGTTATGAAACTTTGGAATTTGCATTTTTCTATATTCTACATTGCAGTCGATTACTTGAAGTTTTTTGGCAAGTATCAGAATAAATGTACAACGATTAAAAAATGACCAACATTATTCAAATATTCAGTTTACGCTCTAAAACGCATATGCGCCGCGGCAGAGCAGACGAGTAGTTTCGACTGGGCGCTACTCTTGTCACTCACAGCACAAATAATACAAATTAGAAATTTTGATTGGTATGATAATAATATATTCTGTGTATTGTAATGAAATATGAACAATTATTATTCGTAATGTTAAATATTTATTCGATTAATCAATCTAAATTAATAATTTTTCCAGATTACTCAGCTACATCAAATATTTATCACTTAATTTCCGCGCTGCTTTAAATGCTTTAGTTTTTCCGATGTTTTAAAACGACGATATCTTGTTTGTAATGTACTTATGTCAACTTCTGTTGCTTTATATACAACTTAAACTCGAAAGACTGTATTGGCAAAATATTTACTGTGAAATTATTGACCCCTCCCTTATAGAGCCCTATAGAATTGTCAATCAAAACTTCACCAAGTTCAGCCAAGAACCCTAACTAAATCGACCCATTGCAAATTGCAAAAGGTCTGACCGGCGAAAAAACTTGTGTACCGGCGAAAAAACTTGGAAATGTGTACCTCTATATGGCAGGTTTAATGTCCTAAATTTGCAACCTTCCGCTAGTGTCGCACAAACTGCTGTAACAAAATGGTACAGTCCACGCTTATATTTTTTTCCGGAAGTATAATATCGACCCAAAATTCGTTTGACCTATTTTATTGCCAAAAATGTCCACATTAAATGGGTAATTTAACTTGTATTGTGTTTTCTCTTTAAGTACTATATCACAGCTAAATTTCGAAACGTAAACAGATGTGTGACGCTGAACTGCCAAAAAGTAAAATATCTAAAATCTTATTGTCCCTTCTGTAGGGTTAATTAGGTCACCCGGGGGTACGTCTCATAAAATCAGGGACTCCTAAAGATTCGACAGTAAAATCATAAATTCCTTGGGTCAGTTGGCCGTTAGAAGTGTCACTTAATTTATGGTTTCCGGTATTGGTAAATTAGTATTCAGTAGTATTAGTATTCAATATAATATTCAAAACCAAATCAAATAGCGAAATGGCCAAGCATTACCCAAAGATAATATTAGAATAAAACTTTCCTAAAAGGTAGGAGCAGCTAACTAATGAATGCAGAAAGAGTATCTCAGAAATGTCATAGTTATATTGTTTCGGAGAATGAAGTATCTAAACCTAAGAAGAGTTTTTCTGTGCGGTTTTCTCTTCATATGTCTAGAGCCACCCCCCACAATGCAAACCAATATTAGATATTAGAAAATATATTAGAACATATATTTACACAATATTAGAATATATATTTGAGGCTTGTTAATGATTTATTTAAAGAATCAGGATTTACAATATTATAATACATGTATCATTCCAAGTAAAATGTTACGAGGATATATCGTCCTTGCGGAAATCACGTGTTATACGATCCGGTAAATGAATCCAGTGACATAAGCTGCTGTTTGTTATTTTCTGGAGAATTCCAATCTTATAGCCGAGGAAATAAAGCACTAGAAACTGCTTAACTATCGACTTTTTGAGCAGTAATGTGGATCTTAATGCGGTTTTATGCTGTCACAGAGCGTCTATTAACTTTGTGAACTAAATTGATCAATCATTTTCGCTTATAAAAATATACATTTTAGCAATGCATCTCGAAGAGACAATAAATAAAAAATTCACAACTTGGTAAATATTGATGGAAATGAGTCCAGTTTTGCTACTCGGGGGGTTTTTGGGGACGTGGAACACGAATACCATGGCAATGGTCTGCTAGGTACCTGGTGGCCAGAGTGGACGGTATCAACGTCCACAGATTTTCCTAAATAATAAAGTGCCGGACCTTTTGCAATGTAATCTTCTGTGCTCTAAAATAGAGTAGTTTCCTTTTTAATAAAAGAGAATTATCTGCGAATGTATACAATTAGCGAACCGGCGTTGTATGCTGTGGTGGTGGAAACAGCAGTTCATTTATACAGTTGCTGATTATGCAAATAAAAATACTTGAAAAGTACCCGCGTCTGCAATTAAAATTGTTCCGAAGGCAGACCGTTACAACGGCTATTTACAATGTCCAATTAGGATTCTATTTCAGCTCCATTTGGATGATTTTTTGTCGTCGCCTGCTCTCAGCCAAGCTTTCATTCACGATATCGTGAATGCACTAGAATATTAAGATTCCGCCGGGGCTTCGGCTGGATTACAATACACAATACCGTAAATGCCGTTGTCACATAGTCGTAGTCCGTTTTTATATAAATGCTTCGTCATGTTAATATATTTGCCCAAATGATTCCTTTCAAAATATTTGTATGGAGACGCACGCTGCTTGGAAACAGTTGGCAGAAAATAATCATCTCTAAATTCATTCCCTCCCTCACTCCGAGTTAATAAAGTAATTTCCCTCTGCCGAAACACTAATTACCTCGCGGTTCGCGCCTTTTGTACAAATATTCCCTGCCTTCCATTTGGGGCATTAAACACCACATTCTGTATGTATAAGTAATTTTTTAGGACCAAATTAATAGGCCATAGGCCATTAAATTATGTAATTTTAAAGCTATGTTACTGGAGGTGTATATATATTCCAGGATTGAATTTCACTTCGAATAAATTTATAGTAAGCTATAAATTGGTGGACACGTACCTTTCTCCCCATACAATCTGCTAATAGTCCCAAAGATTCCGGTGTATGCATATTTTTTGACAGCGGAAAAACGGCCAGGAAGGTAAATTTTTTCGGTTATTTTGACAATATCTTCGTTCCCATCGATCCTATAGCTATGTGTACTTATAAAAAAGAACTGAAAATTATCTAAAAAAAAGGGTGATATACTCGTATACCTTACCTTAGGGTGATATACCTTATCTATCCTCGATTCATTCTTCATTTTACCACTGGACTGGTGGAAAATACAAAAATTCGAAATCATCAATAGATGTTGTTTCTGGATCGTAGATGTCAATTCTTTTTTCGAGTTGATGGTCTTCTATTGGGGCAGCATCGGGCAAGATGTCTCATGAGTTGCCATAAACTACTTAGCATTGCAGTCCCAACTTTTGACAGCCGCACAAAGCACCACAGCCTTTCGAACAATTATAGAAAAACATGTTTAACATATTTAAGGTTTAAGCATCACTGTAGTTGAAAATTTGAGCTGCAACACATAAGTCTTGGCGTTTTGTGAAAAGTTTGAAAGCTGCAGTTTTCCCTTTATGAAAAAAAAGCAGATGTGGGAAGAGAAGATATTCCCTGATGTCTTCGTCTTTATTGAAACTACGAGAAAAGTAGAGCGTTCTCTGGATTTTTCGTTTGCCTGGCTTGAGAAAGAAGTGCGTACTGTTCGGGTGTAATAGGCATTTTTATTTCAAATATTATATTACGTTTTGTTGACACTCACTTGGGATGTTACTATGTTACTCACTTGGGATGTTACTGTTTCTTCCTCCAAGCCAACTTGGACTCAATGAGCTAGGGTTGCAGTTAAGGTAAACTAAAGGCGAAGGCGAAAGGCGATTTGCTAAATACTTTTCTCGTAAATGTTGTAATTTCATAAATTTTCCATCAATAAACAAAACTTTAAGAATCGCAATTTCAACAGGACTGTACAGAGTTTTTATTCAAGTACTGGTGGTGTTTTTTTTAAATCTGTTAACGGGTATAAAAGTATGAAACCTGAAATTTAACTAAAAAATCGGGTCTACAACTTTTTTGGAATTGAGTGTATATACCGCAAAACTACTTTTTTTAAAAATCATATAGGCGACCTGCACATATTGATCGCGAGCGCCTCCCTCGGTGCATCATACGAGTTTCCACTAGACAATAAACTAGTGTGATATTTGGTGCTGTGCAAAGAAGTGAAAGTGTTGTATATGATAACATAATTATTTACAATAATTATTAGTGGAAATGGAAAGGAAAATAATATATTTTGGTTTCAAGCAAATTAGTTTCTCACATTTTTCCGCTGGGAACATAGAAAAGGGGAAAAATTGGTTGGTTCCCACTTTTGTTTAGCAACACTATAAAAATTTGAGTAATAAAATGCATGTAAAGAGTAAACATGAAATGAAATTACCAGTTTCTCTTCACTTTACTTATCCCAATATCTCGTCTTGTCCTTTCATGGGGTCGGCTAGGAAAAGTGTAAAATTTCACAGTGCCATCAGTATTTCCGTAATTATTTTTACAGCCCACTACACAACCATTGTTTCCAGAGTATGATGAACGTTTATCCATACCGCAGTAGGGACAATTTAATAATTTAAGAGTACAAAATAATTATATCCTACAAAATGTCTATTCTGTCAAATTGCAAATTGACTGGCAAGAACATACTACTTAGGGGCGCTGGAGTAACAAACATCGCAGATAGTCTATTGTGCTTTGAGACGACGATATATGCAGAGAATATATTAAAACGTAATATTGCAGTATATTTAATTAAGTCATACCGGAGTCTTTGGTGCATATTCAGTGTACTTCCGTGGGCTGTTATACATAGGGTTAACTTCTTGGGCCGCAGGCACCTTCAGCAGCTGCATATGGTCATGTTACATGGATTTACATAGCGCCATCATACATATACTTGAAATTTACCCAAAGCGATTTTAGTAGGATTTTATTCTCTAAATCTCTGCTACGGTAAGGGCTATATTGCAATATTACTATGCAATAACACATAAGAGGGAGCTTAAACAGAAGCGAAGGTAACGTCGGTCCCTTTTATATTGGAGGAGCCATCTTCAGTGACCTTGTACTACTTGTTACACTGAGAGAAATGTGATATTAATATTACAACATATTATGTGTCTGTGATACGTGACACTAAAACCTACACGGAAAAAAGTGTTTTTAAAAATGGCAAAATATTGTAAATGAAAAGGCAGTTGAATGCATGTTTTTGTAAACCAAGCCAGTAGGTAATATATGTATATAATGCCAATGTAAGCATATTGATTGTTAAGTTACTAGAATGAATGTTAAGTTACTTTGGATTGTGTAAACCTGTTGTTACAATTTTTAATAATATTTTTCTGCGAATCATAATTAAAATTATATTATAATTTTCAATTGATGGTATTAACATTTCTACGTCATGAAAACAACAAATATTTATTCTAACTACATAAACATACCAGGCGAAAAAATAATTAACCCGTATTTTTTCTATTTTGTATTTTTCTTTGCATTTAAATAGAGAAAAATTAAGATAAACATTGTGGACGCCATCAAACGACAATATGAGTAACTCGCTGTATACAGTAATATTTAAATTAGTCAAAATTAGTAGGGTTTGGTAGCAGTATGACTCCTAATTTGTGTAGTGAACGTGAACGTTGTTATTAACAACCACTTTCTGGTGGATTTCCTAAATTTTGCTTGTAGACCACACCACATTTTAAAAATAGATAAATAAAACATCATGTTAGTGTTATTACTCTGCTTTTCCATATTTTGTAACATTATTTAACTATTTTATAAATTCAAAATATACCTACATATATCCACTTCCATTTTGCGAGTGGAAATAATCCTTCGTGGTATTCAGTATCTTGTATAAACAGTAAATAAAAGCGTTTTAATATCATATTTATAAGAGTTGATGGAAAGGTTAGTAAAACATTTCCAAACAGTCTTCAATTTATTTTGAAAAATATATCAGAGACATGTCGTTGTCAATAAATATATATACATAATTTATTTATTAGGATTTCATTATATTTTAAATAAAAGACAAATCCTTAAAGTGTACTCGTATATGAAAATTACAAAATTTCCAGATATGATTTTTTCATAAATTTAAACTATTAGAAACAACAGAACATAACTAGTGCATTCATAAATGTAGTAATGAGCACATTACATAAAAAAATATAGAATACTTCACATCACAGAAATACTAAGTACGTAAATTAGAAACAGAAACTATTAAACTGAAAGGTTTATAGAGAAGTCTTTGAGGCAATGCTATAGGAATATTAAAAATTACATATAAGCAATATAAAACCAACAGACGTATTAGGTACCTGCATTAAGTGAAGAGTAGAAGCAGGGACGACAGTAGTTTCAATACTTTCTTCTAGAGAGGGAGTCATGCTAATATCTGAAATTTCGTTGTAGTTATAAAGAGCTGAAATTGTATTTATGGCTAGTATACACTAATTATTGTCCGGACAAATACAATAAATTGCTGTAAATCTTAGGTAAGTTTAAATATTTTACAAATAGAGTTACTTACTAGTTTTTTAGGGTTACGTACCCAAAGGATAAAACGGGACCCCATTACTATAACGCCGCTGTCCATCCGTCCGTCCGTCTGTCACCCGGTTGTTAGATACCGGTTAGACAGTTAGACAGTTGAAATTTTCACAGATGATGTTTTTCTGTTGCCGCTATAACAACAAATACTAAAAAACAGAATAAAATAAATATTTAAGGGGCTCCCATACAACAAATGGACATGGACCTGAATTTGTATACTAATAAATGCCGGAGTCGCCGGTCGGACGAAATTAATTATTATCTTAAGTAGGTAGGCATTAGACATCATAAGTAAGTAGGTGTGCACAAGTACTTAATCTATAAGTCAGTACCCATAAGTGGGGCTCCCATACAACAGACATGATTTTTTTATAGACAACAGACATGATCCCGTTTTTATAGATAATGGAACGAAACCCTTCGTGCGCGAGTCCGACTCGCACTTGTTTAATTAGGTATAACTTGTAAACTGGCTGGCTCTGACAATTACTGTGAATAGAACATGAAAGTTACTGAGCAAATGATTCGAGGTTTCAGGTGCAACCCATAAGTGCAACCTCGAAACGCCTATTCACCTGTTCTCGGAGAACATCTCCGGAAAATACAAACAAATACTCTTTTATGAGCCACAACTACTACACAAAGCACAAATCATATATGAGAACACAAAGTACAAAAAATACAAGGCAAACCCAAACGGAAGTTAAACGAAAATATCGCCACACGTTCGAATCAGAAAAGTGAGGTTGACAACTATACTGCTTTCTGTTAGGGTAGCCTTACCTTCGCTTCTGTATAAGCTCCCTCTTCTGTGGCATAGTAATTAGAGTGAGGCAATTTTAACATAATAAAGACGAGGATTTGCGTTATATTTTAATCAAACTACTTTAAACGAAATACACCTACAAAGTGGTTAAATTTAAAATAAATCGATTCTTGGAGTTTCGTGTAAAAAAAACCGAGAACTGAAAGGTAGGTTTTCCCGATCCACCACCCGCCCCCCCAATAGAAAACAGATATTCAATCATTACAGGTGCTTTACTATTGTAAAGTACAGTAAAATAATCTTCCTATTCGAAGATTATTCACAATTATGAATCGTTAAAACTGTTTGCAACTAATATGCCAAATTATAATTCATCGATTTCACGAAAGAAGTCCTTCGCCATGGAGGATCTAACACCCGTATCGGCTAATAGCGCAAGTATAGTGTAAACGTGCATTCCTCATTTCCTTATCTCGATCCCCGTTTCATCATGCCCACTTATCAGAGCTCACGACAACAGCCATTACCTTGATAAACACCTGTACGCACCTGGGTCTGTCGGTTGCTGTCACGAAAAGACGTATTGTAATATTAATTTTAATTAGGCTGCACATCACCGCTCTAATTAAGGTTATTATGTCACTCAAAAATGACTAATTATACAATGTCAGCAACCTTTGTTTCCAAAATAGGCCGCGGAATGATTCCCTTCTCTTACGATGGTTGTTAATTCGATTACATGTTTTATTATGGCAAGCATTATTTACAAGACCATTTGCTCTGGTGGCATTTGTTTGGGTTTTGCTTGGATAAAATAATAGATAACTCTGCCGCGTTTTTTAAAAATTAAATGAGGTTTGCCGAAGAAAAAACAGTTTTGCAGATATACGGCGTACAATATGTATGTATAGTTCAAGGACCGGCAACCCTGACCTACACAATGTTTTTCATTGGCGTAGACATTTTTTTTTCTTAGGGGGGTGAAAGTAGAAGGTGATCTAGGATGGTAAGTACCTACATAAAAATAAAGTCAATGAACAATAGGTACCTACTTACAAGGGGTTAAACTACTTACAGGGGGTTAAAGTAGTAGGTTTTTATATGTAGATTTTCAACACTACAGCTGATATTGAATGCAAGTTTCCACACCACTCATGAAGTATTGCTTTCAGCGCGTTACCATTTTTCAGTGGGTGGTTCGCCAGTAGCCATATTTCCCACAAGAAACAAAAATAATATGTACAAAACAGCTAAGTAGCCGTGAAAAATAAACTTTAAAACGGAAAAATGAAATAAATATATACCTATTCCAAAATAGAGCAAACAATTTTTAACAAAAAATGAAACAATGAAATAAATATATATTTCAAAACATTCTCAACAAAAAATAAAAACAATAAAATAAATATACCCATATTCCAAAATAAAGCAAAAAATTCTCAACAAAAAATAAAAACAAAAAGAGAAATAAAATAAATCACCTGTATCCATCCTGCCAGACTCTCTTCATAGTATGTCCTTCGTTGACCCACGTTTCGTCAGTGTAAAAAATTTTCCGCCCCTCGTTTCGAAACTTTTTTATTTTTCGAAGATAATCCATACGCCAAGAAACTATTTCATATCTTTCTATGAGAATACTTTTTCTGTCTACTTTTCCATACTTAAAATTCATGTCTTTCAAAATTTTTGCCAGACTACTCCTGCACATTTTAGGTATAATATCATTTTCACTTATACCTTGCAGCACCTTATCTAAAGTGGGCCATTCGTTATTTCTAAAGAAACCGTGGACCGTTCTACGTATCGCATTTTTTGCATCATCGTCCACTACAATCTTATTTCGACCGCTTTTTGGTTTCGGTGGCTGTACACTTCCATGTACCTTTTCTTCTCTTAAAAGTGTGTATATGCTTGCCTTTGATGCTTCTGTATAATCCGAACACATATCCACCAATTCATCCTTGTCGCGATGAGGGTGATCTCTCTGTATGCAGTAAAATACTCGTAAAATTATTCTTTTCTCACCTACCGATCGGTACTGCCTACGTTTTGGAATATTTTCCATCCTTCGCCGATATTATATTGTATCACAAATCACATTAAAACAGCACTATATATATATATATATATATATATATATATATATATATATATATATATATATATATATATATATATATATATATATATATATATATATATATATATATATATATATATATATACACGCGAATATCTTAACCAACGCACTACACTATCGCGAATGACGAATGACCGTTACAATTTACGTGCGTATAACCCATGGATCCTATGTAAGAGAGGGGACATTTGCTACTCCGTTCACTAAACACAGACGGCGCGTCATTTCGATGTATACCTACATAGGTAGGTATATAAATAATATATTAGCAATTCCCGCGAACACGCCACTGTAAGATATGCGAACCTGATCCTATTAGATCCGAGAATCCGATCCCGATCCGAGAGATGCGATTCCAATAAGTTAAAAAGAGATATACCGCTTGAATATTCGGTATTGGAGAGGTCGTGGATCGGCGTTGCCGCTTTTAACTATAAAAATAAATGTTTACGTGATTGTCATATTTAAAGTAGACGTACGTAAGTAGTAGAAGAATTACATGTGGCTACTGCGCGGTATCTTATATGGGGTCAGTTAACTATAAGTACATATTGAATGAAGTATAGTTTCATATACAATTATGAATATCTTGATGGAAACAGTTTCAGTTAAGTATAGTTTTATACAATATAAATTTAGAATTTTCTGATTCATCCAAAAGCGTAAGAAATTATAGGATGTTTCATTTAAAATTTGGATAGGGTAGTGCAACAAATTTATATATAAAATACTAGAAATTATACAAAAATGGATACTGAAAATAATATATGGCAAGGGCCGGTTTTACCCATAACCTGATCAAATGGTGCCCAAAGTGTCTGTCTCGTAACATGAGTCCGGTAGGAAGTTTCTTAACAAAATTATGTTTATTTGAGGTGCTAAATACGAATCAGAAGTTTGCTGCCTCGTAGCAATACCGACTTAGGTCGAAAAACCCAAAAATCTCCAAATTTTCGGAGCTTTTCAGTTTTTTTAAAATTTTTTCCCAATTTTTGTGAAAACCAATTAATTCACTTCGATGTGCAACGACCTCGATAAGCAAGAAGTGGATCCTCCGTTTACTGCACCACTGTTAGAGGCAGATGAGACTTCAGAAGGTAATTTATGCGTTATTTTGCAACATAATAACTGGACGGTATTGCTTTCAGTTAAAGAACAGCCTACCATCCAAGTTCTGAAGAGCCTGTACCATCATCGTCCATTGAACATCCTACGCCCAGGCCTTCCACAGATTTATAATGTCGCCATCGTCAGCCGAAAAGAGGCTGTTTTTACCGACTTCTGTGATAAACTCACTTTTATACGTATATACTGCGTATTTTTTATAGATATATATACGCATATACTGATAATTTCTCAATTTTTTCACTCTAAGCGCTTATTTGACCAAAAGGGTTTAATAATAACTCTGTGTTGTCAATATGACCCTTCCCCCCACATCTCAAATCCCTCTTGCCAACCCTAAATTGAAGTATACCCCTCCCCTCTCTCGCTCTCTTTATCTCTCTCTAAAACCCCCCTCTCAACCCTAAATTTCTTCCCGCTCCTTTCTTTGTAAGTATGACTTGAGGATTTATAAGTTTTTTGAAGATGTAATAATAATGTTCCGGACTCGGAGTCGCAGGCTGTGATGACTGTTCTTGAACTGAAAGCAATGCCATCCTGTTATTATGTTGTAAAATAATACATAAATTACTTTCTGAAGTCTCACCTGCCTCGGAAGGTCGTCTTCTTGCGTATCGAGGTCGTTGCTCATCGAAGATGAGGTAAAAAACTGCCTTTTTTCGACTGACGATGGCGACCTTATAAATCGGTCTCATTTGGAAGTTATTGACGTTATTGAAGTATTTGACTGCAGACAAATTTATTGTCAAAATTTACTCGTTATTTGCTTGTATCACTCGTTATTGTATCACTGGCTTGTGCCTCATCACTGGAGAATACATGATTGTATCACTTGTATCACAATATTATTAAAAGTACACTGAAGTATTATTTTTAAACGCTCTGGAAAGCAAAGAATTAATTATAGCCTCCTTGGCTGGATTATATATTATTTCTATTTTAAATGGTGTAAATTTAAAATAGAAATAATATACTTTACAAGGGATTTTATGTTATTTAAACTTGAGTTGTGAAAAGTGCATGCTTTTTCCATGATAGTCTGTTAACAACTTTATTATCCTTTGTTTTTCGTTTTCAAGGAAATACGTAAGAAAAATCATATCCTGTTATATTTTCTTTCATGTTAGCGACAAATTTTATAACCAATAACAATTAACCGTATTATATGAATTCCTTAATTTTATTATATAATTCTACTACAATACCATAAATATTATAATTATATAATATAAATATTTTAAAAAACAAGGTTTTCATTTATATACTTTAATAATAAATTTAATTTATGAACTTTGCTCTAATTGGCTAGCATTTATAATCTCGAAGCTTAGAGTCTTTGTATTTTATTTATATTCAATTTTAACTAGTTTAATAGTTTTATCTATCGATTATGATAGCTAATGATTTCATATTATCTCCAACTTTATTTGGAAATAATTAATTTCTCCATCTCAGCTTTATTTGGATATTTCACTGGTTATTTTAATTGTTTGATAACTTGTATAGTTACCATGCTGAACTATTTATCACTTTGTCACTTATTATTCTAGTAAGTTGCGTGAATTTAGCTCTCTTTTTATCTTTCTGAATTTTATATAACATGTTTCATCTTTTTTTATCACAATAGGCCAGCTGCTGCTCCAAATTGAATTAAAGATTGATATCTAAATGAACTTAAACTAAAAGAAATTAATTGACAAAAGTAACCTCGTTACACTGAGGTTATATTATATAAACCAGGTAGTTGATGCAGTCTTATAATAAGAAGTATAACCTGCAACGTAATCTTCAACCATCTTCGGTTCACACCAAAATATAAGTATTTTTTTTTAGTTATTATAGATTATTTTGTTTGTGTAGCACTGAAAATATAACCTGTAACGTAATCTTCAACCATCTTCGGTTCACACCCAAATAAAGGGTCCGCCAATAAGCGCGCTCGATCTTTAAAATGAAATAAAGCAAGTTGTGTGAGAGGTATAAATGAAATTTATTTTTTGTTTGAAAGAGTATTCGAAGGCATTATGTATGGAAAATAATATCGGTCAAATGTCCACCTCGGCTTCGCTGGGTGGCGCGCATACGAGAAGTCCAATTTTCAATGACTCTGGCGCACAAATCGGGCTGTATTTCATCGATGGCGTGGCGTATGTTGACTTTGAGGGCATCAGTGTTTTGTGGTTGGTTTGCGTAGACCTATGATTTAAGAAAACCCCACAAGAAATAGTCTAGTGGGGTTAAATCGCACGATCTCGGTGGCCAGTTGATGTCGCCTCCGCGCGAGATAACCATTCCTCCGAAGCGCTCGTGCAGAAGATCCATTGTGGCGCGCGCTGTGTGGCTCGTAGCGCCGTCCTGCTGAAACCGCATATCCTCGACATCCATATTGTCGATTTCATGCCAGAAAAAGTTCGTTATCATGGATCTGTATCGTTCGCCGTTTACCGTGATGGACACACCATCGTCGTTCTCGAAGAAATACGGCCCGATGATGCCTCCGGCCCAAAATCCACACCAAACAGTTACCTTTGCTGGGTGCATTGCGACCTGGTGGACCTCCTGTGGATTGTTCTCGGCCCAATAACGGCAATTCTGCTTGTTGACATTCCCATTTAACCAAAAATGTGCCTCATCGCTGAAGATGATTTTGCGTCCAAAATCGGGGTCGACTTCCAACTGCTCTAAAGCCCAATCAGCGAAGATACGGCGCTGTATATGGTCGTTTATTTTGAGCTCTTGTGTCAGCTGGATCTTGTACGCCCAAATGCAGATGCAAGATTCGGCGAAGTGATGTTTCCGAAAGGCGGAGTTCCTGTGCGCGACGTGAAATTGACTGTCGCGGATTTTCACGCACACTATCGCGCACAGCGGCGACATTCTGGGCAGATCGGACGTTTCGACGACGCGTCGGTGTTGGCTGATTTTTCACCGAACCGGTTGCCTCGAATTTGTTAATCAAACGACGGATAGTCGACTCAGCAGGACGATCAATTGCACCGTAAAATTGGCGGAGCGCGCGGAACGTTGCTCGAACCGATGAATGATTTTCGTAATAAGTTTTAACGATTTGCACATGTTGCTCGCGGCTGAATTGGTTCATGGTGATTTGTGAAGATACACTGAATAATAACAACTACGTTTGCCAACTCTACCACAAACAACATGGCCGCCATGAGCTGTCAAAGATCGAGCGTCCCTATTGGCGGACCCTTTATAAGTATTTTTTTTAGTAATCACAGATAATTTTGTGTAGCATAAAACTAGCGTAAGCTGAAAATCACCAACAGGAACACAGCCCTGCGCCCCAGTTGACTTTGATGTCTGTTTTGATTAGTTACCGAGAAAAAATTCCATGAACCCAATAACGTTGTTTAGAAGCTAATATTGGACCACACACTACACGCATAGCAAAGCCTTTGTCATCCGTAACATTTCGAGAGGACGGATATAGCCTAGCTAATAAACACATTCTTAGGACGGCTGTCTGCAGACTCTGAAGTAATCACGGGCTCGTGAGGGCTAGTAGTGCTTCAGTTAAGAGGCCCCTCCACGGAAAGAGTATCCCGTCAGCATGTCAATGGACGGAAAAGTTCGCTCACTTCACTTGTGTTAGAAGGTGCTGAGGACAAGAATTGAAATTTTCTGCGGCACTGCAGTTCTGAAACACATACTCGGATCTGAATTGTTTTGAAATGATTGGCCACGATGCGCCAACGCAAAGAGTAAATCCTGCAATACGCAAAGAGTCGACTATGCGCATCAAATTATAACGTCCTAGCTTTGCTGTCCTTTATTTGTCCTTTAAATACAAGTTAATTATTGTTACATAATTAATAACTTGTATAAATACATTTTTGTTACCTAAAATCTCGATTTTGGACCAATCGTTTTTGTTTCCAGGCGAGGAGACGCCGAATTTTAATTTTTAAGCCACGTACCACCACTCTATTACACTATTACTTGTACTTCAAAGACCGATATTATTTCGGGCATAAACAATTATACCCGCATCTAGGGAGTCATATGACCATCAAGAAATATCAGAGTGGTCCCTGAAGAATAAGTATGTAAAGCCGTTTAAAGCAGTTCTGGAACATTCTAGAAGTCATCTACCCGTTTCCGATGCTAAATAAAACTACCTCAATAATCCTCTTTCCATGTTGTCCACAGATTTGATTATTGGGGGATGATAAGATAAGTCGTGTTGTCGCGCCCACTAATCTTCAATATACCGATATGAGATGAGACATTAACGATTTAGTCTGATCCAATTTGAGCTTGTTTGTTTGTTTTCTACTTTAGCCTTCTACTTATCCTTTGTCCTTCTACTTATTGTATGAACTTAATTCCATAATTCTTTGGCTGCATTTTCGTTAACGTTATATCTGGAGATGTGCATTTTACTGTTTTTAATTCTTGAGGTACAGTCTGTAATGATTTTATCCATACTGTCTCATTTCTAGCGCTTCAAAAATTTCCTTCAGCTTATTATTGTGAATCATGCTGCCTATTTATGAAACATAAACCTAGTGCACTAACAAGCTTCTTTGCTTTGCCTACTCACACTAATAGACAAACTTTGCCCATCAATTAGCCGTCGTGTCGAACATTTGCGCTTTTTATTTTCCATCGAATTTGTAGCTAAATCACGTCTTTCACTAGTCTTAAATTAAAGTCCACTGCGAACTCAACGGCAAGTTTCCACAAAGCCCCTGCCAAAAGACTAAAAATAATTAAACTAGCGGCACCAGACTTACGCCGATGAAATTGTGTAAAAGTTTTACCCTACTGTTATACACGATGAATTCAAAGGGGAGAACCGCAAGACAACAATATATTAGCTATATTTTGGCATTCCCTTAGTAGGTATTTGTTCCCAATACATGTTTTATAACGCCATTGGATACACAAGCACCGTATGACAACTAAATAAATGGTTTCTAGATAATTATATTTTCCTAATAACCACGGTAGATTTTATAACCTACCTAATTCTGAGGTTAACGTACTGCGGTACTGTTAGATTAGACGACTGTTAGGGGATTAATGAATTGTTCAAGGATTTTTATTATTTCGTCATATGAGCTAGAAATTTTAAAAGTTAGAGTGGTTCTAGTTTCATACCTCTAATGCTTCCAAAGTTGGAAATTGAATTTTGTGTTTCGTGAAAGACAAGTTGGTTTTCATAGATGGTTCAATGATTTTATCTGTATAACGAGTACCTAATAGAAAGTCTTCTTCGTTTGAGTGAATGGTTTGTAAATCGTCGAGTGCCCCTATTAGTGAATCGGGGTCAGGGGAAGGTATATTTTCTAAATCGAGTTGCCAATATCTGAGGTGATGTGGATTGTTTCTAATGGATTGTGATTATTCGTCTCCAGTGTATTTAACTCGTTATCTAACTTAATAAGAGAGAGTGCATCAGCGTTGGTATTATGCTTTTTTGTATTTAATTTCATAGTCATATTCTTCAGGTTTAAGTCTCCACCTGACTAGTCGCGAATTTTGTTCTTTGATGGAGAATAAACATTGGAGTCGTTTATGATCTGAATATATCGTAAATATAGTCCCAAATAGATATGGCCTAAAATTACGGACTACCCATACTATTGAAAGCAGTTCTTTCTTAAGTGTGGGGTATTTGCACTCGGCATTGTTAAGGCGTTTTGAGTCATAACATGATCATTTTGACTAAGAACGGCGCCAATAGCAAAGTTCCAATAAGAAATTCTGGTGAATGAATTATTTTTTCATTTTTCTTTAATCTTTGGTTTAGTTATTTTGGCAAGGTTATTAATGAATCTTCTATAATATGAAATAAGTCCTAAAAATTATTTTATTTCTTTAGCAGTTTTCGGCATGGGAAATCTTTTAATAGCTTCTATTTTTTTAGGGTCAGGTTTCATTCCTTCAGGAGTGATTAGATGTGCTAAAAATTCTACATTTTACAAAGAATGGCACGTAATATTTGTCACGTTGAGTCTAGCATTTCGTAAGGCTTGAAGTACTGATTTTAAATTTGATATATCATGGTTAAGTTATTTTAAAACATTATCCATGAAAGTGGCAGCTGCGTTTTTAAGCCAAATGGCATACGAAGATACTCATAGTGGCCATTTTCAACGTTGAATGCGGTCTTGGGTATGATTTCGGGGGACATTTCAGTTTGATGGAACCCAGAGGTTAAATCTAATGTAAAATATGTACAACTACCTAGTTTGTGTAATATGTCGGAAATATTTACAAGGGGATATCTGTCGTCTATTGTATTTTCATTTACTTTTGGGTACAGTACATATACTGTATTAACGGTACTGTATTAATATTTACCCAGTTGATACAACTAAGCATAGCGGATGTATTATTTTTTTATTTTAAACCGATATCAGAGGCCTGTGGAAATGGTTTCATGTCCTCACGGAGGCGACCCGCTAATATCTGCTGCAACTCTAAAACAGAAAGTAAAGTGACGTTTCGCTGTGTATACCGTCGACTGCATCAGATATTAATACGTTCAAAATACGTCCTATATTCCTATACACTATCCTTATTTGTATCACTTATTTTAACCACATTTTGCCTAAAGGCGCTTTTATAGATTGTGACTGTTGGAAGCCTTAGAAAAATACACTAAATCACGGCCGGAAGATATTCAGCATAAAGCAGACAAATTAATAAGCCTACATTCTTTATGAACATACGCGCGATGACTAGGCGATTGAATTTCCCTGACCGCGATTACGTATCAGTTCTATAAAATCTCATCGGTAAACTGCCGAGTAGTAAAAGAAAACTATAATATTGTTGAATACTGCGTTAATTATTACAACCGTCGTAAATATTCTTTCAGATACCTGCTGTTGTTGCTGGAAGTTGTAAAAATAATGTGCCCAATCTCCCCGATATCGTCCGATGTCCTTTGGCAAATCGTCACGGCACAGCCTCAAGGCCCACTTAGATGTCAGGTCTTCGAATAACAACCATAACGTGCCACTGAAATTTTAGTGCCGTATAAAAGCGCGAATAAAACGCTTTCATTTGTTAGTCGGGCGTCAATACGTTAGTCTTCTGAAAGTTATATTTCACGGCGCTCTGCAGTCGTAAATCTCCAGTCCCCGCGATTCAAGAACCGCTCTACATTGTGGGGTGGCACTGAATTTATTGTACTCTCATTGTTGATACATTGTACGCCTTTATATAGTGAATATATTACCGACATCTTCAGCCTCGAGATTCACCTTGTCAGGTCGACGCCAAATAGATTTTTTCCAAGCCGCAGACATCAATTTCAATCCATCTGGAAGCGCTGACAGTTGACATACGAAATGCCGGAGGTGGCGGCGTTCAGTCTTTATAAAAATACCGTAAATAGCGAGTGGGTACTTCGTTTATAACACGCTTTGTGTGAAATTTGAGGTTCTAAAGAAAACAGTAAAATAATATTCGCCGAAATATTCGAGACAGTAAATATGTTTTTATGTATTTTCTTACGTGAGCCTAGAGGCGAGGAGAAGCCGTAAATTGTTTAGTATTTCATTATGATGAAGAAGTAGACAATTTAATGAATATTCCGGAGCGATTCCCTACAACCCGATCGCGAAATGTGAAAAGGAATCATTTTTTCATGACGGTAGACGGAAATTCAGCGGCAAGTGGTATGAAGACATACCATATTGGAAGGAATAAACTTTCTAAATGGACTAAAAATACAGAAAAGAAATGGGATTGGGTTTCAGAGAGAAAAATACCAATCACTGCGATCTTCCGCGGTTTGGCAAAAGGATAAGTTGATGAAGAAGCAGCTAATAAAAATCACTGGTCATCCAAGTACATGTTCAATTACACCTTATCTCCAACTAGATGATCATCATCAAGAAAAAATAATTAAGCAAATGAAAGGTGTAGAAGATTAAACTATACCGGAGGAAACAACACATCAAGTTAAGCCTTAGACATCATCCACTACATATTATAATCAGGAAGATGCACAATTTCACTTGTGTCACATTCAATTTCAATTTCACTCATTTCAATGCACTTGTGTTAAGAATAAAAATATATCCTTTTCAATTCTTGGTTCCGGAAATGCTGTAATAAATATATTTTGTGCAATAAAAATATTCTGAAAATTAATTCAGCGTTGAAAGCGTGGAAACTTGAAGAAACCGCATTCGTTCATTTTAATGTGATGCGAAAATCTGCACTTTTTGTCAAAACACATAAAAATGAACTCAAGCAGTTTCTATGCACGGCGCTACAACCCGTTGGAATTCTAATATCCGGACCATTAATGTTGTGTACGAAAAAAGAAACTTTCTCATTGAGTGTATGGATGAAATGGAAGATCAATTCTCCAACAACACAGTCGCAGCTAGTAGTGCAGCCGCCTCTATTCGCCGTACATTAAATGATTCGATCTTCAACTTTCGCCCAATTTTTCCATCATGTGATGCCCCACGTAGATATCCTTCAAGTCAGGTAGACCCAGTAAATTTTTGTCATGGTGAATAGTACAGAGAAAATTAAGAATATTAGCTAGAGTAAAATCCTATATAGACGTACTTACTTACCTGATTGTGATATTTTTAAGAAATGTATCATTTGCTATGTCCGTAACTTGTCTAAAATTATTGTACTTACCTACTGCGTATATGTATATTTTCTCGGTTTTAAATGTATTACCCAATTAATTGTGTCACTAAAAAAAGTTACTACACATATTGTATAACTAAAGAGAATATTTTAAGAGAAACTTGTATTAAGTACTCAACACAAACAAGTAGCTTCCCTAGTTGCTTCTGTGTTCTTGTTGTATTGTTGTTTTCAAATGTATTATATATTTATATTTTGTCCTGTTTTATAATTGAAAAGTGAATAAACATTATTACTACATTTCCTGAGGATAAACTCACTTCTGTATGCTACTTTTATCCCACATTTAATAAAGAACGATTACGAACTGTACTGTCTTGTTATTTATTCAGTAAATGATTACAGAACATTAAATGGCGTACTATCTGTTCTATAATTTTAATAGCAAACGATCTAGGAGAAACGTTGAAGGCGACTGGAAAATTATTCACTCCCATGACAACATCAGAGGTTGAACGACGCTTCTAAAATTAAAACGAATCAAAGCGTTTCTCAGAAATTCAATGACCGAATCTCGTTTAACAGCTATTTTTTAAGCTCCATGCTATCTATTGAAAAAAGTCTGAAATGGACAATTTTATTAACAGTGATTCAAAATTTGCGCACGGAAGACAATATAGGATAGATTAATTTATAAAAAATAGGTAATATTTTTTATAAATCTTTTAACACCTTCAAATTTTTACCAGGTGCCGCCACTGCCTCTAGGGTGGTGTGGAATGGTTATGATTTACAATTTTATAAGGAATAATTTTATATACCTATTGTTGACACTTGAAGTAGTTTCCACAAACCCCAAAACACTTTTACTTTGCACGACGCGCCTTTCGCCAACGAAGTTGGCATCATCCGGAGACGATTAAAACTGCTGATTGCACTGCTGATGATTAAAACTCAGTTTTACTCGTCTCCGGATAATGCCAATTTGGTTGGCATAACTCGCGTCGAGCAAAGTAAAAGTGTTTTGGTGTTTGTGGAAACTACTTCGAGTGTTATCATTACATCAAAGGTTCCAGCCCTATCCAGTTATACGTCTTGTTATCAAAAAAAAGTGCACGGTTCTCGAGTAAAAAGTATATTATACAGGATGTTCCATTTTTATTCTGAAAATAAACAAGAATAGGTAGATCCGATAAAATTAAAGAGACTTTGCTATATAAACTTATTTCGAAATATGAATCCTTTCCGAAATACAGGGTGTGGGTTGATTTTTTTAAAAAAAATTCTTAATATCCCTTAAGAGTTATAGACCCATTGTTCTCAAATTTTATAATACAATTTATAATTTATGATCCAAATGGATGATATTTGGATCAGATTCGAAAACCCAATCCAGATATATCCAGCAGGATATGCATAAGTAATATTGTATTCTGGTTAATTCCGATTCTGCCACGATCGTTTATAAATGATATCAAAATTGCTTTCCGCTTTAGAACACTTGGGGTATCGTGGGGTAAGTCAAAGCTGCATTTGATATTTCTGTTTTTCTCTCTTTCCCCCATATCTGTCATATGCTTTATCTCACTACTTGGGAGACGAAAATGTTATAAAATATGTCGTGACAGTATTTCGGAAAGGGTTCAGATTTCGAAATAAGTTTACATATTAAAGTCCCTTTAATTTTATCGGATTTACCTTTTTCTGTAATTAAAAATGGGGCACCATGTATAGTACCAAAGCCACATTATGGAAAATGGATAGGAAAATATTATAGAACGTATGTTTTACGATTGACGAGGCAGGTCAACTGTGAGTTTGTGCTGGTAACTTGTTTCCAAAACGCCGACATATTTCTATGAACTATGCGCAATCTAAATTTAATACGGGCCGAAATGTATTTACTGTATATCCATATTTGTGTATTCCTAGAGCGAAATACGGTATAATTACAGTCATGTGCTCTGCTTTGACAGTTGCTCATATATTATTAGCAAATATTCGGTATTTGAAAATCATTCGGTATGCATTGAAAACTAATCAACGCTGTATAGCCATTGTATGTATACTTGGCAACTTATTATTACTGGCAAAAGTTGTTTTAAATAATATTGAGGTCTGTTTTAAAAATTAGGATTTTCATAAAAAGACGTCCCTGGCTAGATATAGAATTATAGAAGCCCCAAAGATTTCAAGGTATTATATCCCTGAAGCGCGTCCCTTTCCTTTTTCCTTTCAATTTTCTTGCTATTGTTTACACACTTAATAGAATATAGCACCCAGATTTACTGGGATTTAGCTCTCTATTTCCACCAGATTTTCAGAGAGATTTCAGGTATATCAATTACCCGTCCTCTGTTGCTTAATCTTATATTAATTAAGACGAAACTTTTAATCGAATCATCCGGCTTTTTTGTCATCAGTTCAAAGCGCTTTCAGGCTCTTAATTACATTTTTATTGAAAAGTTTTTCTGCGGAAATATATCTATACAGTGCGTATTATCACATTCTCCAGAAGGTTACTATGGTGAGGACTATAAGACGTTCATTAAAAGGAGATTTGGCGATACCAGGGTCTGATCGCCTTGACATACTGATGCTATGCGTCGCTATTTCTAGACTGTAATCATCTTGTGTATTCTGAGGCTCTTATTTTAAACCGATTTATGGAAGTATATTTAGTTGAATATTCACTAACCGAAATGGAAAAGGCGCCACTTCTTTCTTTTGTTATATTTTATTTATTAACATATAATTAACACAATGCTGTGTCACCAAGTAGAAAGATAAAACTGTGCATCCACTTAGTACACATATTCCAGTTTAATAATTTCTAGCAAAACATTTATCGCATAAACATGCGTTTATCCAGTTGCTTGTTTAGTTTCGTATCAAATATGAAAGTATCAAAATGAATGTTAATGTGCTTGGTAGACCAAGAAGGCATAGGTGGACTACTTAACAGACATTCAGATTGCTAGGGACATCACTCCAACTCCAGAGGGTCACTCAAGACGGACAAGTACGAAGCTTAAATGCATAAATAGTGCCTGGAGAATGTACCAAATTTATGGTACTGTTAGAAGGCAACCTTACCCGCATCGTACAAGGGCAACTTCCGAGAGAGAAGGCCATTTAATGTGGCTTTAGGCCACCAGAGTACGCAGAAGTACAGCTTCAATACTCCTAAATTACCTGGTTGAGAGCACAGGAATCAGAATAAGTACCCAAACGAAACGTAACAGGCTTCACGAACGTCAGCTTCATGAAAGAAGATCAGCTAGAGTCCTCGTTTAAGCCAATATTCTTGCTCTACGATGCTCATCATAGTAGAGCAAGAATATTGTTTGCTGAAGGACATGTTAATTGAAACTGGAAGCAGTGGAGCAACGTGCTGTTCACTGACGAATCGAGAATCTCTTTTTGAATCACATTGATGGACGAGCTCGAATGTGGAGACGCCCAGGCGAACGAGATGATACAAGTTTGAATGGAGGCACGGAGCTGGTGTTAATTCGTGTGGGGTCACGTAGGTATATAGACAAGGTTTTAAAACCATATGTGGTGCCATTTGCCGAGAACGTAGGTCTATAATTCATTCTGCAACAGAACAATATCCGCCCACACACCGCCGGAATAGTGCAAAATTACCTCAATGCCCACAATATTGAGGTATGGATTGGCCCGCCCGCAGTCCAGACCTCAATGCAATCGAGCACGTCTGGGACACACTTGGGAAGCGATTAGGATTAAGGAAGCGGGAAGGACCGTCAGCCAATCCGGTGGGCGCAGTTGCCTCTTCCAGTTATTATGTTTTATGAGTTACGGGAGTCCAAACACCTTATAAATATTGAACTTGATTTTTGAGAATGTTTTTATTAAAGCAATAAAGAGCTTAAACCTATAATTCTGAATGTTTCTTTTTTTTCTCTAAGCATCAAAAGCAGATTACAAAAAATATACTAAATTTTTAGAGAACAATCTAATATATTTAAAAAAAAGGATTGAAATAAAAAGTTAATCCAGAAAAAACAATATATCCACATTTTTGACAGTGGCTCCTTTTTCGTTTTAAGTATACTGCGGTGTCGAAATAGTGTGGAGTGATTCATCACCGGCATATGGACGGCTCAGGTATATGAGGGGCGAAGGAAGCAAAATTCCATAGGCGTATCATTTTAGAGGGGGCAGAATAAAAAAAAATTAAATATCCAAGTTATTAACATTGTTTTTAAGTGTACTTGTGTTGGTTTTTTTATTATCTTAAGAAAAATACTGTTATTAGATGGTTCTAAAAATGTGTGATATGTATACTCTATAAGTTTTCTTTATCAAGTTCATTCATAAACTTTTAAATTTTTAGTATTAATCATGTAACACTAATAAGTATTACTTGTATTAATTATAAGTAAACTAAATTAGTAATATTTAGTTTAAAAAAACTTTATAATTCAGGGCGATTTGTAGTTAATTAAAACCGAGATTAAAACAGTTAATGCTTACCCAGCCAAAGAGAGATATTCAAAACAGATCTTGTAGAATTCTGCCGTTTGTAGTTTGTAGGGACGTAGGAGTAGCAAGCTACACACAAGTGGCCCCTCTCAATCGCTATATATCCCTATTTGTCCCTATATATCACTATATATCACTATATATCACTATATATCACTATACATCACTATATATCGCTATATATCACTATATATCACTAATCACTATATCACTATGCAATTTGTTCAGAACGAAAGAATCAGGTTATCGTACTATTCCACATTATTCACTGTCACTCTCACTATCACTACCACTGGAACTGCTATCGGCGCTATCGCCGAGACGGATTATAAGGGGTTCTACCAAAGTTCCTCCCTTGTATCTAGTTCCCACATACGTTGTTCCTCTTTTCTTACGTGCATAATGCACTTAGTCCAAGATTCCGCAGTGACTCTGCTAATGACATTATTTAACAATAATTTTACTTCTCCTAGCTTAAAAATGCGATTATTTCTTGCTACATCGGTTTTTATTTGGGCCAAAATTAATTCGGTTGGATTCAATTCGCAGTGGTAGGGTGGTAGACGAAGTATTGTCACATCGCAAGTTTTTGCCATTTCATCGACTACGTATTTAATGTACCGACTCTTTTCCCGTTGGCCAATTTTCCGAAGCTGCACTTTTAGCATATTATCATCACAATCCAGGCTTTATGATTTTAGCCACTCTAAAATCTTCCCTTTCCTCCCCGCTGAAGTGATTTGACATCTTCGTCAAGATTTGACATCTTCGTCGACGGCAATTTTCTTTCTGCCACGAGTTTCCGTTTTCTTCTTTTTTGCAATGGGTTCCTCATCTCTAATTGCACGAAACACACTATTCACACAGACTTTTGTCAACGAAGCGCATATATCAACTGCCTCAGTTTTAGTGATTCCAGAATACCGTTCCAATATTCCTTCGTATACATTTTTGATGATTTGCAGTTCTCCTCCTGTCAAATTCGGTCGTTTACGATTGGAATTATTGGTTTTAGAGCCACTACTACTCGCATTCATCGCTTCCATCGCATAAAAACACTAAACACTCCCGTATAACACAATATTACACAATACGTATACACAATATTATAATTATAATTAATATTAACACAACACAATATTATAATTAATTTATATCGCGATTCAACCGTGCATAACACATAAAGAAATGCCACTGTCGCGCCAAAACATGCATGAAACAGCGCATGCGTCAATATAATCCCGTGTCTCCCTCTGACCAATGAAATTTCATTTAATTTAGAACCGCCTAAAACTCACCAATGAGAGCGGTATACCCGCTTACTAATAAGTTCTGCCCACCATTTGTATAGAGTGTACATAAATTAGCACACTAAGAAATTCTGTGATCCATTGCAAATAGGCAGACCGTTCAATTGTGATGGTGGTGTGAAATTATGTATGAGTCACTCCACACTATTTCGACACCGCAGTTATAGTGTATAATTTCGTAATGAAATACAAGTATAATATTGTAAAGTAAATTGTCAAACCAGTGGCGCACCTAAACTGATTATGTCTGCGGATATTTATCAGCTCGATGAGATCTAGTGTTATCGTAGGCCACGACAAACAATGTATTCTGTGGCACGGTAAATCCAATGAATGAATTATTTATTTGTTGCCCAACTGCATACCAATTACATGACAAATTATAAAAAATTACGTTACATTTTCATAAACACAAAGAAAGATATAAATACATATTTAAATTATTACATTCAAAATGTAAGTTAATATACAATATTAAATTATTCATGCATATAGGTTTTATGTATGTATATGGGTCGGAGTGTAGTGGTTTTTACTTCCACGCTGGATTTTAGTAAAAATAAATTGTTGATTTTTGAAGAATAGGTAGCAAGAACCTGTCAGGTCCAATAGAGAATTTTTAATGGACTAATCAGGTAAAAATTAGATTACGGTATTAAATGCCGTAAAAGGGGTTTTCCAGATTAAAATCTAGTACATGGTGAGAGGTACTAATAATAAATAATAAAAATAAATGTACCCCATGTTTTTTAAGGTACAATAAAAAACAACACTCTGGGGTACAGCGCTGTACCCGGCCCGGACTTGGAGGTTACCTTAGAAGGAAGTTTTGCGAGCGCCAAGCACTCTACTACGAGTATGAGGCAACCAACATTTAGAATTTAATGTGATAAAGTAAAACGTTAATAGTATTACTTTATACCTACCTATATCAAGAAGCGAGTCACATCCAGTAGAAAATCAGAACTACAATGTCCTCTAGCAAATAGCAATACGGAAACACATTAATACCAACGGAAGATCAAAACATATTGCAACATTGTGTACACGTCCGTTATTAACTATAAAAGAACGGCCAATTTAGTGGCCACTAAAAATCCCAGTAAGCTATTAGACCATCGCAATATGGTCTTGGATATTGGCTCTCCTATATACATTCGCCATGATAATCGTATTTCTTGTACGCCCTCGTAAAATATTTAAGTTACAACCCATACCTCTATAAAATTTGTAAGGCTCGATGTGAAAATGTTATTTGGGCGAGAGTCATATGCGAAACGTATGGATGTGTAGATATGGAATTGGATCCAATTGTGCGCGGCACATTGGACATGGAGACATTTTACACAGGGGTGTGCGGATTGACATAATTATTTTCTAATTAGTTCAATGAATGCAGTAAATCTTTTACAATTTTTGGAGATGAAACAAATCAATACTGGACCGACGATATATATATATATATATATATATATATATATATATATATATATATATATATATATATATATATATATATATATATATATATATATATATATATATATATATATATATATATATATATATATATATATATATATATAGAGAGAGAGAGAGAGAGAGAGAGAAATTAGGTTTAAAAATCCACAAATTAATTTTGTAACCCTCTCGTTCTTTCATCGTGATGAGTGTCGCCTTGTGAATATACAAGTAGCCTGTGAGTTCAAAGGAAATAGGATCCCTCGTATTTATTTCAGTTTTAAAAGAAAAAGGCTATGTAACAAATTAAGCAAAATTTTAATTCCTCCTCTCCCAGTGTAATTAAATCAGTCACAAATTATGGTTTTTCTGTCTTAATCATCTATCGATTAAGAGCCAAGATCGAGTGGGCAAATATAATACGTAGTAATACTTTACGTTTAAAGTTTTAATGAGAATCCCTGATATTTATCTAAAAATCGCTGCGTCGGCAAATTGGAAGAAAGGATCGAGAAGTGGCTGTTCAGTCAGTCGTGCTTGAGAATATTCGTTGTTTAATTTGGAAGACAAGAATTGTGTCGGTAATGTAGAAGCAGGGTATTATGTTTATTTGTACAGCGCTATTCACAAAGCAGTAATTCACGTTCATGTAATTGTACATAGCAATCCTCTACACCATAAAATAAATATTCAAGTCTTCAACGAATATTTAAAAAAATTACTTCATTAAAACCGTAATTTCGCGAAAATCCCAAATTAATCTATGAGATCCTCCGTGTATTAATCTTTAAACCAAATTAAATACGATGTTCGAACAATAGGCAATCAGATTTATACAATATTATATTATATTGAAAATGGGCAACAGTGAAAAATTCCGATTCAACGGCTATTGAGAAATTTAGATAAAAGCTTAATAATCTTTCATTCATTGCCTCAATGGGTAACAGACATTTCAAATATTTAAGAATTCCATTCGGCATCAGAAATGTTCCCCGAATGAATATGCAAAATATCTATGTATCCCTTATATCTGGTATTCAAATTAGAGCTTTAATTTTAAATAAAAAAGAAATAGGTTTCTTGCAAAAAATCCATGACATTTTTAATCAAATCAAAGATAGCATACTATGTTGCTATTAGTGATGGAATACGATATCGGCCAAATTACCACCTCGACTATTCTTGCAGACTATCATTATTTCCAGAAAGGATGACATCGCGAATAAACCTTTAATATTGTCTTTCAGCACCTGAATCGTTGCTGGAGCATTACCGTATACTTTATCTTTAATATGGCCCCCCCAAAAAATCTAAAGGTGTCAAGTCGCACGACCTTAGCGGCCAATTGTCACTTGCAAATCAAAAAATTACGCGACGTGGAGATCGTGCGTAAAGATCGTCACGGGCTCTCACTCTTTGTGGATAATGTTATTGTTCGAATTTCGCTCTTGGCTTTTCAGAGCTCCAGAGGCGACAATTTTGTTTATTTACGTAGCCGGAGAGATGCAAATGTGCCTCGTAACTAAAGATGATTTTCTTGAGAAAAATCGACATCTGCTTCCATCCTGTGTTTGAAGAAAAAACTATATCTGCTATTCAATTGAATTGAATTTTGTATTATACCTAGTTATTTATTGAAACAATCTAGGTAATAACTTCATTCACTTAATTTCAAAATAAGTGTCGTAAAACAATTTATTAAAGCAAAGCAAATTTATATTTTGTTAGAATAGTATTTTAAAGCAAATTATATTTAATATATATCTTAATTTGAAGTAATAGGTACCTACTTACTTATTACCGAACAAATTATACCAATAGGTATATAAACATATCTAATATTATATGTTCAAAGAAGTAAAAAAATATTTATTGAAATTATGTTTATATTAAAATATAGAATTCAATATACAATTAATTATATACGTTGGTCCATTAAAGAGAATTCATGGGACAACAGAAAACAGAAATGTATGTAGGCATTAATTTACACACAGGGTGTTCCACATATAGCTGTTTCTTCTATAACTCTGTTATTGTTTGTTTAATATTTTTATAGAAAGTTGACTAGAATCATATGGTACATATAGGTATATACAAAAATATTTCCATTTCCATTTCCAAGTCCTCCATTTATGCTCTGGACGCTACCAAACTTCGTTATTTTAAATGTTGAAAACAAATCAAGATTTCACTATTCCGACACTACACGAATCAGTGTTTTCATTTGAAACTATAAAATTTCTGAAACATGGTAAGTTTTCAATTGTAATGTCGCAGAAAATCATACCTACTTAATTATATAATTCAATCCACAGATTCAAAAAGTAAACGACCCCTCTTTGTAACTGTTACAAAATGTGAAATGTGATGCATGGATTAATACGTATATAGTATATACGGATAGATACGGCCTTCTCCCTAATATCCAACTGGTACAGAAATACTATAAGAAACTACCATTATTATTCGATGATTCGAAGTATAAGAAGCCACCATTATTATTCGATGCACTATCGTCTGGTAAAGTCAGACCACCCTGTATACCAAATGAGTTACAACAAATTTTCAAATATTGCATTCCATATATCATATATCTAATATTCATATATCTAATATCTATATTAATAGGTAATGTATTTATAAAATTTCAAAGTCACAACAATAAATAATAAAACACGCGAATTTTTAATTATTTCGGTATTTAAAGAACGAATATATTCCTTTAGTAACTGGACCCCCTATAGCATCTCTCTCTCTTTCTCTCTAATGTCCGTCTCTTTCATCCGCGTGCTTTATGTGAACAGCATTCGGGCTGACACGCAACATATAATACGTGTATAACGTATATATTATAAATCGTGACTTCGACAGATTCTCTCCAGGTCACATACATTTTTCGTGAGACGGGTCCCATATACACGCCCCCATTAGTATTTGCAATACTAAAAAATATTTTTTATCTGTGCACAGTTACATAAAAAGCATACTTTAAAATTTTGTTTTGAGCAACATCTCATTTCTGGAATGCAATGTCCTTAATTTTTTGTAATTGTTGCAAAATCGAAAAATTCTACTAATGGTTTATGGTTGCTTAAAAGTTTATGGTATTTCATTTTGCTCCTCTACATGTTTTAGGGTTTCGTACCCAAAGGGTAAAACGGGACCCTATTACTAAGACTCCGCTGTCCGTCCGTCTGTCACCAGCCTGTATCTCATGAACCGTGATAGTTAGACAGTTGAAATTTTCACAGATGATATATTTCTGTTGCCGCTATAACAATAAAAAGCATAATAAAATAAATATTTAAGAGGCCCCATACAACAAATGTACATGGACCTGAATCTGTATCTGTGCTAATAAATGCCGGAGTCGCCGGTTGGACGAAATTAATTATTATCTTATGTAGGTAGGCATTAGATATCATAAGTAGGTAGGTGTACGCAAGTACTTAATTTAAGTCAGTACCCATAAGTGGGGCTCCCATACAGGAGACATAATTTTTTTGCCGTTTTTATATATAATGGTAAAGACAGACACATGGTGTTGACCTATTTTTCAACAGCTGTAGCAGCAATTTTGCAGATTAACTTGCTATGCGAATACGTCTATACTCAGTTCACTCACGTGTATACCCAGTTCGCTCACGTGTATATGCAGTTCACTACATTTGGCCGAGAAGGCACCGCACGTCGACAAAATTCAGTGCGAACTATATCTGCTATAATTTCACCATTTCGATAGTTTTGCAATTTTGCAATACTACGCTATCACATTAATTCGCACGATCAATTTTCGCTACCACAATATCAAAGAGTGACATCTGTTCGTTTAACAGATGCGACAAGCGAGGAGTTTAAAATGCAAGCTCTAATGAGAACGCCCGATATTTATTTAAAATGATTATAGTTCATCTAGCTTAATTCAGTCGGCTAACCCGATATGCGAAAAAACACGTTTCTCCTGCTGTTTAAATTGAAATAAAAATTTCAGTAATGTAATTGCCTTAATTTCCTGCGTACTAATTGCATTTATGCTCCTACAGGCAACGCGGTGAGCCTTTTAAATCCGAGCCAAAACAGGCTGTAATTTAAGGCGAGGCATTTTAGCCTACCATAATAATTATAACCGGCTTGAGCGCGTTTAAAATTCAGGAACAGTAAGCGAAACAGCACCCCGGCAGACCCACGTAGGTGGAATTGCAGCCTGATTACGTGTTGATTCTACAATATGCATATATATTACGGTTTCCAAGTTTGCCGGCGAAACATTGACTTTGCTTAATAGCGCCGCCTAATTTGACTCTCTGTCAATATTGGGCTTAGTTGCACAAGCTGCATGCTCTAATCGCCCTCTAATTATTCCGTTACGAATAGGGAATTCATTAAATCGGTTAGAAACAAATGCCGAAAGCGCCTAATAACGAATTTAACTTCCACGAACCAGTTAATTTGACACCCGGATGCTGCCAAAGGATTTGCGAACTGTCCTGGTCTTTAAACGCACACCGAACACGATTAGACTCACTTTTGGGTGTCTAGATCAATATTTAGTGCCTCTGATGCCTTAATTATAATTAACAGTGAAAAAAATTACAGGGGGCCGTACTTCTCAGTTTTCAACGACAAACCAAGTTGCTGAAGTTTGTTTCCGGACAGTACTTTAACTAAGGAATTATACAATGTTTTTAGCGCCAATTCATTCAATAATTACTTACAATTAGAGTTTTAACAGAATTCTTTACTACGGTTTGTATGATAAATTTGTATAAAAAATAATTCCTAAATCTTTAATCAAATCACACCTTGTGAGTCTGACATCCTGTATAATATTATAGTATAGGCAGTAAACCTTTTTTCTCGAGTGAGTCATAACCTTACAATTGGTGATACTCATTGGTAACATGTTATTGCTACACCAGTCAACTACTATATTAAGCTGAGATTGTAGTGAATGATAACCATGGGATTTATTTTTAAAAAATCATCAGTACATAGTAGTTGGTCACATTCAATACTTTCAGTAAGATCGTTTATAAACAAGAAAAAGAAGAGTGGGCCAAGATTTGTCCCTTGAGGTACTCCTAATGATGCGATATAGAATACGATCTTACTAATTCCAGCAGTGACTCACTAATACCAAACCTTACAAGTTTTGATAACAAAATGGAATGATCTATTCGATCAAAAGTTTTCGAATATTCCGTATATTGTCCAGGGCAGTCCAGAGCATTAGAAATAAGTAAATTGGATAAGGTTAATGTCTTACTCATATCGGTAAATACATATTCAATTTAAATTTTGAAATAAACATACCATACTATTTAAGTAACGGCAACCTTCAGGTACCTATTCGTACACTATGAAAAATTATTTTAGGTAAAGTTAAGTATAATGAGAGTTTCAACGGTAGCCAAGGGCTCATAATAGTTATCTATATATACAGTACATACGAATAGTATCAAGAATCATTAAAAGAGAGTACGCTTAAACTAATCTTATCTGTGAAATGGCAGCAAGTCTTCCAGTAAGGTGGGTCTCTCCATCAAATCTACGTATATAGTTGATAAATTTGAACTCGGTGGAGCCCACTCCAACGACAGTTTGAGGTGGAGTTGCAGATGAAGGTACCAGGTTACAAGGTGTGAAGATTACAAGATTGAGTGACCTTTACACTCGACGTGTAAAGCCCTGCAAGCGTCACATTTTTTTACACACGTTTTTTACAGGTTAAAAAAATGTACACAGGGTCTAGCGAACACAAAAGAAGCGAAATAGAAAATGGCGTCGTAACATCGAACAAAAATAATACTCGCTTACCTATATGAATCCGACATCCCGTCGAATGTGTGTGGGTCAACAAACCACAACGCACCACGGCGATTTTCTTATTAAATCCCACCCTATCATGGAACTATAAGTAACGCCCACTGCAGTGCATGAACAAAAGGGAAAAGAGAAATCGAGTTGTTCAACACGAGGAAGACGATCGCCTAGCCTTAAAAACAGGCCACATTCATTGTGCGCTTACACCAACCAATAATGGGAAAAAGATGAAATTACTATAATACAAATGTGCCGCCATAAAATTCGTAACATACATGCCTTGATATATAATAATGAACGTTAAAGGAAGAGAGCTGTCGATTTCCCTAATAAATTTAATCAGAATTATATACCTACAACAAACTTATGATATCTAAATGGTCAATTGACAAATGAGAACGTAACAAAATTTACACTGTTTTCAGTGTATTTGGTGTTTCATCACACCGTATTAAATCCTATTATAACACGTTTCTAAGGATACACCTCTTTCTACGGATTCTTTTGTACTAGAAAATAGGATCGCCTGACGAATGTTCCATGTGTTTATGTACCACATCTCAATAAACCAAAATTGATGTTTTTTTCGGGTGGTGCCATTGACGCTATTCGTGAAAACACATCGATAGCAAACAGTGCTAAATAATACTGAATGGAGATTTATCGTTTCCTTTCACTTTACACACCACACGGAACACAAAGCGATTCATTTTATGGAAGCGTAATTCGATTAATGGCGGCGTAGCCTCAAAGCGCTTTTCGAATTAGTTTATATATTAATTTCCATGCCTTAAATTAACTGTATAATAACATAAATTCACCACAGTTCTCATCATCCAGTGGCGCAGGACAGTGACAAAATTAGAATTCTGGAGCCCAGTCGTAAACAACGCAGGCTATGTTGAGGCACCACGAAGCTAGAGGAAAGAAAATATAAAAATATCAAATATTTAACAAAGCATATTTCAGATTTTGTAGAATTGTGAATCCCATGGCATATAGTAAGTACGTTCGTTACGTATGATGTTCGTTAATATATCTTCACTATTTCCCATGTCTTTTAAGAGGGGGGAATCAGAAAAAAAATATTTTGGACTATAGTTCGTGGATGTCCAAACAGCACAATTTAAATTTTTAACAAAAAGTTTTGACATGTATGGAAAAAAATTCTTGTGCATTTAATGCTTTTATTTTTCCTATGTTGAAAATCAAAAATTTGTTTTACATTAATGTTCTGCTATATTCTTTGCAACTTACCAGAACATGCGAATAAACAAAATATATGAGTTAAAAAAATGTTTTTGCATTATATATTAATTAGCGTTAAATTCTCCATATGACAATTATGTTCTAGTAACTTTCAGACATGCTAAGAGACTGTATATGCTAGATCATAAAACCTTTGTTACTAGATATCGATGAAGTTACCTGCCTCTAGGTGAGGAATGGTCTAAATATATCAGTTTTATTGTGTATCGAATCGAGTAATTTATTTAAGCAATCTGGGAGCCAAACTTTATTTATTATATTGCATCGTTGGAGGGCAATCGTCCCGCTAAAAGCAATTCCTCACGATAAAAACATTATCTATAATGTAGCACTATTAAATATTTCGCACTAGTAGATTTTTAAATTTATCTCCCACGATCATGAGCCCATAAATCTCGACTTTTCCGCAGCTCTTACTACGTTTTATCTTTCGTAGGCCGGAGGTCGCGTGATGGATCATGGGCCCAGGTTTCTGGGCTGCCCAAATACTGATTTTATGTGCATGTATTTTCGCTAACATATTTAATGTTTGCCTTAAGACCCTCAAATCGGAAAATGACTCAAACGCGTAAAACATTTATGAGAAGTGGATTCGAGAAATCTCCATTTTCATCTACTCTTTCGAGAGTTCTCTTACAGGTTTCACTTTTGTCTAATCTTAAGAACATCGCGCTGATATTGAAGATATTATCGAAAGTTTTTCATTTTCTGTTAAATGATTTAATTTTAGTACGTCAGCAGCGGCGGTTCTCGGTTATCCTCTTCCCCTCATTTCTATCAATAACAAACATTTTGATCTTAAAATACTATCGGGATATCTATATCGAAAGTTACACGGTATTTAATCAGTTAAGCCGCAAATTTAAATTAAATACAACCAATAACACGGCGCAACTTAAATATTAGTTAATTAAACACAGTCAATCAGATTTCTGATCGGGAATAAAAAAAGATGTGAATGTACAGAGCGAACATCGAGATCCAGATTTATTAGGTACATTGATAAATTAAGTCGTACATAAAAAGTCTATTTGACAGTCACACAGTTGTCACTTTGATTTTATAATCACTGATTGCAACAAAGAGACATTTATCCGTTCTTGTTGTTTTGATGTTGAATAAAAAGGCAAAATATAAACTTGCATCATTATTTCTTTCATATGCATATTAAGGTATTTAACAAAATGAAGAAAAAATTGGAAAAATAGATTGGTACATGTTTAAACTCTATAGAGATACAATGAAAATATAAACTTGATTTAAATGTATATCATTCTGTTTTTGACAACTGGTCCTGTTTATGTCGGATGACTCGACATTTTTCCGAAAAAGTAATAGTTTCCGAGAACATTACGAGAAACTAAAAAAATGCACCTTTGGGGGCGGTTTTGGGGTGATTTTTCAGGGAGGATCCTCGGGCCTCCATCCTATCTTTTTTTCTAACCCCTCAATATACCCATTTCCAGTAAAGGCCAAACTTTGACACGCATAGTAACTCACAACCTAGCGTCTCTGACTCTCCAGGACGTTTCACATTCAGAATTTTATAAACAGATACTAGTTTTGACAGTACCTAACCATATACCTAGTCTATTTCGGATTTTCGATTGGATTAAAGTAAAATTTGAAAATGTTTCGATTGAACATTTTCAGCAACCAATTGTATGTGTATTGAATGTGTATGAGATGCATAATCAGTTTGGACCACTGGTTTTTTCCACTTTTTGTGGTTTTTTTTCAGTTTTGTCCACTGGCCTTATCTCCAAAGACGGCTTTTTGCCAACCCTGAACCATGACTGATAAGAGTGTTTTTTATTGGTGCTTATACAAGAAATTTGGAACAACGACAACTGTCGGCAAAGTAAACAATTACCCAAAAATCAATATGATATATTTTTACTAGAATCTGGAAACCACAGGACTACAATAATACGATGCAATAACTGGAAGTATTTTTATCCATATAATAAATCTGTTCCAGTAAAGTTATATAGTAAAAATACACAGATATACGTAAATCGTAAATGTATTACCTAAATTGTAATACGCTTCATAATAGTCGAAACCCTCGCCGCCCGTTGTAAATTCACCCTCGTTCATGTGAATAAGCAGCGCAGGCTTTTGTGAAACAAATACAAATAAAAGCAGATGACTGTTTATGTGTTTCGGGATTGAGTTAAACGCTTGTGTAGACCGTAAATGCATTTCATTAGCTAACAAAACATTTCGCTTTGTAAGAAGCTAGGACAATACCACCTACATTAACTGTTGTCAAATGTATTGGATGCGAACGTATTGGAGATTGTTAATATGATGAACGGTATTACTGTGGTTAGTAAATGAACGTTCCTAATAAAAACGTCTACATTCTATAATGATTGGAGCAGTTTTATTACGCAAGGAAAACACTTGACTATTAAAAGGTTTTTGTTGAACTAAAATAAGCCTAATCCTAAGTAGATAAGCTATGGGCGTACGAGACTAGGATTCCATGTTATTTCTAATGGAGGTTCAGTCTGCATTTCAAAGCTGTCGCATGAGAGCCGGAGAACCTCACAACATTTTCATAAGTACCTACGTTAATTGTGTCTTGTGTTTTACGGATGAGCATCTGAAAAATTTCTGGATACATCTCTCGTTCAAGGCACAAGCAAAGCAATATCAAATGCATTATCCTATGCATTGTAGGCATTTAAACTAGTAACTACGTCCAATTATATACCTCGTCTCGACATAAAATATTATTACCAAAACGTGAACGGACTCAAACCGAAAATATTTTTTTAATGCTGATTAATTATGTCGTTATAAGTGAATCTGGTTTTGAAATTGTCCACCTACCTAACTTGAAAAAGTTCGCTTTTGCTCCCGCGTGGAGAATACGGTTGTGAGTGTAGTGACATGGGGAGAGGAATGTAGAAGTATTGCAAATTACCTATTTACCTATTTGTAATTTATATAAAGCCTCGCTATTATACAACTTATCCCTACCTATCCCCACTGTGATAAACCTGAGCTAATCCAGTCGAATTAGGCATAATTAAAAATTATGAGTCTAGTACAGTTTTTTTTGAAGTTTTTTAAGAGGGCATAATTATCAAGCACAGAAAACTACACCCTGATAACTACACAATGTGCGTCCGCTATTTTAAGGGGTCAAAATTTGGAATTTTACTTAGGTGCCAATATTTTTTCCTTGTTGCCTGAAGGGCTCTTTACCAAGTTACACTTTTTGAAGAATTTAGCTTTACGAGTCCGGAAAGGTCCGAATTTGAGGGTCTTATGTGCAGGACAAACGGCTATTACTTCCAATCTAAAATATTATGCATACCTAATGCCCTTTTGGAGGGATGATGAGTTGTGAACAAACTTTCATTGAATACTCTGCTTTTTCCATGATATAGGTTGAAATGTTGGAAACCCCCTTTTTTTTTAAAGTGAACCTACTTTTTTCGCTATTGTTTTATATATGCACGACCCTAATATAAGGAAATCTGCGTTTGTTTCAATTTCATTAAACATTAAAAAAACCCAAACCAGTATAATTCTGGTGGTTTCCTTGTCCAAAAAGTCTAATTCATTGAGGATAGAAGACATGTTGCATTTAAATCGGAACAACACTTATTGTGTAATAACGATTTATGTTATCTGTTCTCCAGTAACCTTTCTCTAAAAAATTTTTGCGGCCTTATGGTTTATAGTAGGGCAGAGAGCACATGAACAGAGAACACAATAGGGTGTAAAAAGGGTCTCTTGTTAAAATACGATAGTACGTACCGTTTTCGAGATAAGCGCACTTGTTTACAATAAATGGTTAAAATCACACTTTACATCGACTGACTAATAAATACTCACTGCTGACTATGAAAAAATGCACTACGTGTCGCTTCTTAATACCTTTTCTGTTTAGGAGGGACTTTGTTGATGAAAAAATGAAGGGGTTCTGATGGAATAGGGGCTTCTCACTCCTCTTCATGCTTGTCGCAACGCTCAAAACATACTTACAACTTATTTTGTGTCTATTCCACATTAGTACTACATGATATCGATACAGAAACATCTTTATTCACTTTTTACAAATCAATTCTTTCCGCACCACCTTTTCTCGTGAGGTAGAATAATTGACGCGTTTTTATTTACATAGTTTTCCCATGAACCACTAAATAGGGGGGTGAGAGGTTCGTATTCCATCAAAGCCCCTTCATTTTTTCATCAGCAAAGTCCCTCTTACACAGAAAAAGTAATAAGCGACACGTAGTGTATTTTTAAGGTAATACAAGTAAACGAGGTATCATTATACGAAATGGCGCCCAACGTGGGGCCATTTTAAATATGTATGAATAATTAAAAAAATTAAGTAATGGTCTTAAATGTGTAAATTAAATAAATAAAAAATTCTTTATAATTGTTTCTTGTTTCTATTTTTTTTTTGACAATTTTCATATAATTTAAACGAAAAAGACATCGGTAAAAGGGGTATCGTGTTTGAAGGACATGGAAACGTGAAAATACTGCATAACAACCCTGGACATCGCTGGGGGAAAATTGGGTCGTTAATACTCGTTAGCACAACTGTTGATGCTTAGGAAAAAATTAATAATAACGATGTAGCGTCCCGCAAACCCAACAGTCGGTACAGCCTTAAATTTGCCTTTCAGAAATACAATTTTCCGACGTCAGCTCGAGCTTATGTGGAAGACGTACTGCAAATTTTCTCCCGTTTATATTATTAAATCAAAAGCAGCTTCAAGTGTGCCAGGGCCACGCAGAGTTTTGTACCATAAATTATAGCGGTGTGACAATTGTAATTAATTTGTAATATAGATATATGACTCAGTAAGTCCGTATAAAATGCCTAAGGACGAGGGCAATCAAATAATACGGAGATGGATTTGTCTAGTTTGCAAAACGCTTTAGAATAAATATTTTACGTAAGTGAATAACTCTGGTGAGTGCTAAGGCCATTACTTTCAACCTAAAACGCTAAATTTTCAATATCTCAATTATCATGATTACGATAGCAAGGAAAATTCTGTTTGCCCACGCAAGCATTCGTTATAAAATATGGAAAGATTGAGTACCTATACCTACAGTTTCCGTTTTCATATATTTTGTTAAAGATTAAATCTTTACGCGTATAAGTGCTTCTAAATCCAATTTTACGCGCCGGAAGTTCCCAGTTTTAAAAGTCAAAAGACGCACAAAGAGGCCTAAAGATGGCTGACAATAAAACAAGGAAATATTATGTGCTTCCAATCAGGGCACCTCTCAAGATAATATTTTTAGTTTGCAGTTGTATCACAAAATTTACCTAAATTTATTTTGTAGATGTGGACTGTATTAGAAAAATATTCGATTCCCAGGGGTTTTATCGCTGTAAGGCTTCTAGCGATGTCTGGAGAATCCCTGGAGAACTATAATATAAATAATTGAGTTAATCGACAATTTGCGTCGATTGAAGGCCTGTGGATATTTAATCCAACTTCTGGCTAACATCAGGAGTAATAATTACGGGCTGGTTATTTTCATAATCAGATTAATGAGACCTGCATCCACGCCATCGGAGACGCAAGGAGGGCTGTTAAAGGGTGGAATGTCTAGTATAGCGAGCAAAACAAAGCACATGTTTACACATACGAGGTTTTATCAGAGCCCGGGCTTTGACACCTCCCGCTGTTCTGTGCTGTTGCTTTGTCATCGTTGACAGCTTTGGATGGGTTATTACATGTGGAGAGGATTGATGTTTAACCCTGGCGGCAGTAGGATTTTCATCTAGGGCCAGTCCATAAAGAACACAATAAATTATAGCTATTCAAGGGCCACTGAACTTATCGAATAATAATAATAACAGTAATAATGATTAATAATAATAAGAAGCAGCGATACAGTTTCTTCTTTCGCTTAACGAGTTCGTGCCGTATATTTGTAACAAATTCTTATTATGTGTTTCACGTTGAGGATAAAAACCACCACCTAACTTAAAAACATGTCCTTTAAGTCTAAGTTTATAAATAAATCGATATAAAATTACTGGAAATAGTTTTCAAGTGCCGTATTTCGGCCGCAAGGGGGCGAAGTCTACAAAAGATAAAGGTCAAAAGATAAAATTAAATTTTTCTTAGAAAAGTTTCTTTCATATATATTAAATAGCACAAATATGGATAGCCTATTTCATTGTGCATAACTCTTATTATTGACATTTTGTTCTATCTCTAAAGTTTGGTAACTACTTTAACAAGGTCTTCATTCAATCGCAACCAGTTGATCCATCTGATTTTTCTTTACATAACAATCTACCTGACATAGACGGGCAGAATGTTACATATGAAGATGTTTTACTGAATTTAAATCTGAAACGATCTAAGGATACTTTTACAATAGGCGTAGATGGTATTTCCAGTTTTGTTCTAAGATACTGTGCGTATGTTTTTGCCGAGCCACTGTACATTTTATTCAAATGCATCCTACGTAATTTTTCCTTCCCATCTTATTGAAAAAAACATATTTGCCCTATACCAAAAAAGGGAAATCAGAATGACGTATCAAATTATAGAGGCATTTCGCTACTGTGTAATTTTTCTAAAATATTTGAAACCATACAACTATTTATAGTAAACTTTACTACTCTACCAGGCAGCTTATTTCGTCATCCCAACATGATTTCATGCAGAATAGGTCAACAATAGAGAGATAATAGAGGTCAGATCGATGTTGTCTATACGAATTTCCAAAAAGCATTTTACCAAATTGACCATAACGCACTCCTTTTAAAAGTAGAAAGTATTGATTTTTCTGAAGCTTTAATTAAATTGTTCTACCTTCTACTTAAGCGATAGACACTTTATGGTCAGACATCAAAATTTTAATTCAATATCCTTTTCTCCAATTTCTAGAGTTCCTCAAGGTTCCAAACTGGACCGCATATTGTTTTTATTTTTTGCATTTGTTATTTGTAGATGATTTAAAACTACTATGAAATCAGATCTTCTATAGATTCCATCCATTTTCAAGAAAGAATTAATAGAATGTCTTCATGGTGTGAGACAAAATCATCTGAAACTCAATATAGATAAATATAACGTAATGACATACTCGCAATACTATCTCTTGTACTCACAACTACTTCATTGGGAATGATATCATTAGCAGAGTTGATGTATTCAAAGATCTGATTATTTATTTTGACAATAAACTCACTTTCATTGAACATATAAACCATATTATTTTTAGTGCTTTTAAATCATATGGCTTCATTTACCGCAATTGCAGGGACTTTTCCTATATAAGCACTTTTAAATCCCTGTGTTATGCTCTGGTGGGGTCAAAATTGGAATATGGGCCGATTATTTAGTATCCGATTTGTCCGTTCTTTGTCAGCATTTAGAATCGATCTAAATCAAGTTTTTAAAATTGTTGGCTTATAGCAAGATGGGTCTTATCCGCCTAGAGGTCTGGATCAGAATAATTTACTTTTGACATTTAATTTTGACTCTTGAAACTAGACGCAATATCATGCTAGTTAGATTTTTATATAAGATCTTGAATGACAAGCTTGATTGTCCTGATCTTTTAAGTAAAATAAATTTTCTCACCTCCCCAAAATTCAAGATAGCAAACTTTATTTTACTGTGTTTTTCCAAGAACAAATATTTTAAGAAGGCCCCAATATCTCTGATGTGTGAACAGTATAATCGTATCTTTTCTGAATGTGATATTCACCGTGATAATGTGAAGTGTATGTAACTGGATAGGTCGCTTAGCCTAAGTATTACTTGATTTGTTGTAATAAATTGTTTTTTGTTATCGTCCTTACCTGGAACAAAAATAAGGTATTAGGGTCTATTCGTATATTTTATATCACAGATTAGGCATAATATTGGTCTAAGGTTAATAAGCCATACAACTTAATTGCAGCCATACAACCAATGTTTTCTCCTTCTTTTATATACGAAGAAATTCAAACAAAAATTGTATTTCTATCGTTTGTCTAATCGTCGGAAACTAATCGTTCTGTCTTGGACGCATCGATATAGTCATTTTCCTGCAAATAGATCACAGAGCACCATCTGAATTGCTAAGGTTGAATAATAGCGAGCGACACATTTTTTGGTTTCAAAATTTGTCGCTCGGTTTCTTTTAATAAGTTGCTACGGGAAAAAAATGTTGTAATTGAGTCATTCCCGTTAAAAAATTTTTTGTCTCGAAATTTGTCACTTTGCTCCTTTTAATTACCAACTGCGTAAAAAAAATTGTCGAGATTGATTAATTCCCGCTATTGAAGAAATGTAGTCATTTTCGTGCAAATAGATTGCAGGGCACCCTCTGAATCGCTAAGTTATCAGTTGAATAAAATTTTTTTAGTTTTCAAATTTGTCGCTCGGCTTCTTTTAATAAGCTGATACGGAAAAGAAATGTTCGTTATTGAATCATTGCCGTCATTAAAGAAACATAGTCATTTTCCAAGAACAAATATTTTAAGAAGGCCCCAATATCTCTGATGTGTGAACAGTATAATCGTATCTTTTCTGAATGTGATATTCACCGTGATAATGTGAAGTGTATGTAACTGGATAGGTCGTTTAGCCTAAGTATTACGTGATTTGTTGTAAAAAATTATTTTTTGTTTTCGTCCTTACCTGGAACAAAAATAAGGTATTAGGGTCTATTCGTATATTTTATATCACAGATTAGGCATAATATTGGTCTAAGGTTAATAAGCCATACAACTTAATTGCAGCCATACAACCAATGTTTTCTCCTTCTTTTATATACGAAGAAATTCAAAAAAATTTTTATTTCTATACGAAGCACTAATCGTTTGTCTAATCGTCGGAAACTAATCGTTCTGTCTTGGACGCATCGATATAATCATTTTCCTGCAAATAGATCGCAGAGCACCATCTGAATTGCTAAGGTTGAATAATAGCGAGCGACACATTTTTTGGTTTCAAAATTTGTCGCTCGGTTTCTTTTAATAAGTTGCTACGGGAAAAAAATGTTGTAATTGAGTCATTCCCGTTAAAAAATTTTTTGTCTCGAAATTTGTCACTTTGCTCCTTTTAATTACTAACTGCGTAAAAAAAATTGTCGAGATTGATTAATTCCCGCTATTGAAGAAATGTAGTCATTTTCGTGCAAATAGATTGCAGGGCACCCTCTGAATCGCTAAGTTATCAGTTGAATAAAATTTTTTTAGTTTTCAAATTTGTCGCTCGGCTTCTTTTAATAAGCTGATACGGAAAAGAAATGTTCGTTATTGAATCATTGCCGTCATTAAAGAAACATAGTCATTTTCCAAGAACAAATATTTTAAGGCCCCAATATCTCTGATGTGTGAACAGTATAATCGTATCTTTCCTGAATGTGATATTCACCGTGATAATGTGAAGTGTATGTAACTGGATAGGTCGCTTAGCCTAAGTATTACTTGATTTGTTGTAATAAATTGTTTTTTGTTATCGTCCTTACCTGGAACAAAAATAAGGTATTAGGGTCTATTCGTATATTTTATATCACAGATTAGGCATAATATTGGTCTAAGGTTAATAAGCCATACAACTTAATTGCAGCCATACAACCAATGTTTTCTCCTTCTTTTATATACGAATAAATTCAAACAAAAATTTTATTTCTATACGAAGCACTAATCGTTTGTCTAATCGTCGGAAACTAATCGTTCTCTCTTGGACGCATCGATATAGTCATTTTCCTGCAAATAGATCGCAGAGCACCATCTGAATTGCTAAGGTTGAATAATAGCGAGCGACACATTTTTTGGTTTCAAAATTTGTCGCTCGGTTTCTTTTAATAAGTTGCTACGGGAAAAAAATGTTGTAATTGAGTCATTCCCGTTAAAAAATTTTTTGTCTCGAAATTTGTCACTTTGCTCCTTTTAATTACCAACTGCGTAAAAAAAATTGTCGAGATTGATTAATTCCCGCTATTGAAGAAATGTAGTCATTTTCGTGCAAATAGATTGCAGGGCACCCTCTGAATCGCTAAGTTATCAGTTGAATAAAATTTTTTTAGTTTTCAAATTTGTCGCTCGGCTTCTTTTAATAAGCTGATACGGAAAAGAAATGTTCGTTATTGAATCATTGCCGTCATTAAAGAAACATAGTCATTTTCCAAGAACAAATATTTTAAGAAGGCCCCAATATCTCTGATGTGTGAACAGTATAATCGTATCTTTTCTGAATGTGATATTCACCGTGATAATGTGAAGTGTATGTAACTGGATAGGTCGTTTAGCCTAAGTATTACGTGATTTGTTGTAAAAAATTATTTTTTGTTTTCGTCCTTACCTGGAACAAAAATAAGGTATTAGGGTCTATTCGTATATTTTATATCACAGATTAGGCATAATATTGGTCTAAGGTTAATAAGCCATACAACTTAATTGCAGCCATACAACCAATGTTTTCTCCTTCTTTTATATACGAATAAATTCAAACAAAAATTTTATTTCTATACGAAGCACTAATCGTTTGTCTAATCGTCGGAAACTAATCGTTCTCTCTTGGACGCATCGATATAGTCATTTTCCTGCAAATAGATCGCAGAGCACCATCTGAATTGCTAAGGTTGAATAATAGCGAGCGACACATTTTTTGGTTTCAAAATTTGTCGCTCGGTTTCTTTTAATAAGTTGCTACGGGAAAAAAATGTTGTAATTGAGTCATTCCCGTTAAAAAATTTTTTGTCTCGAAATTTGTCACTTTGCTCCTTTTAATTACTAACTGCGTAAAAAAAATTGTCGAGATTGATTAATTCCCGCTATTGAAGAAATGTAGTCATTTTCGTGCAAATAGATTGCAGGGCACCCTCTGAATCGCTAAGTTATCAGTTGAATAAAATTTTTTTAGTTTTCAAAGTTGTCGCTCGGCTTCTTTTAATAAACTGATACGGAAAAGAAATGTTCGTTATTGAATCATTGCCGTCATTAAAGAAACATAGTCATTTTCCTGTAAAAAGATAGCAGGGCATCCTCTAAATCGCTAAAGTTATCAGTTGAATAAATTTTTTTTGGTCTTAAAATATGTAGCTCCTTTTAATTAGTTGCTACGTAAAAAAATGTCGATTAATTCCCGCTATTGAAGAAATAATCATTTTCCTGCAAAAAGATATAAGTTATCAGATGAATCAAAATTTTTGGTCTCAAAATTTGTCGCTTGGTTCCTTTTAATTGGTGGCTGCGTAAAAAAAATTATCGCGATTGATTAAGTCGCGTTATTGGTGCAATATAGTAATTTTCCTGGGTAAAGATAGCAGGGCACCCACTGAATTTGTCAGTTACGAAGTTAATCAACATTTTTTGGTCGAGAGATCATTGCTCTGCAGTTCAGAATTTCCGAGAAGACGAATTTTCGTTCTGCTGACTTTGTTCTGATAACTTTCAGGACATCGTTTGATAGGCTTTATCCTTATATATATTTTATGACCCAGCATTATCAATTCAACATTTTCAAGTCCACGTTTTTTCAAAATAATGTTTTCCCCTTTGTCTCATCGTAACTAATTAGCGTAACTACGCACTTTAAGATAATCCATTAATTCTGTAATCAATTTTGTAACATTGCTGACTTGCTAAGTTGATATATAGGTACTTGATATATAGGCAACTAATTATTTATAAAAAATCGTATCGACGTTAATCGATCGCAACTAATTAGCGAAAAAATAAGTGATTTGAGTCGGTCTATCAATATCAAATATTTTTTTATTCTAGTTGCCCTGCTAACTTTATATCAAGTTAGCAGGGCACCCCGGGAAAAAAACAACAATAGCGACAAATTCCCTTGATTCGCAACTCATTAGTATTAGCGGTAAATTTTCGGCATGGTAATTTTTCGATATACCCATGTTGCCCTGCTAACTTTATAGACATAGAAATATCTACACATCTTGATGATGATCATGGCACTTAAAAATTTAGACTGAGAAGACTAAAACAGTGAATTTCATTATGTAAAAGTTTATAACCAAGCAGCATATAATACGTAAAACCAAGGATGGTATTTCATGTACTGTTTGTAACATCGATATATGAGACAAAAAAAAATTTCAAAGGATACCCACAATTGCCACAATGGGAGATCGGGGCAGTTGTTATGTTTTGATAGAATACTAATAACTTCTCAATTTTAACACAAAACCCATCAAAATAATACACAAAATTAAAATGGATCCGTAATATTTGAATGGGAAACATTCTTATTCTGCATCACGTTCACCATCCAATTGTTTTATGATATGACGAAAGGTATATAGTGTAATCAATATTTTGTTATATTCTGTTTTTCCTTAAATTCCTGGAAATCGGTTATACTTGACAACGCTGTTAAAAATGCGGTAGCACGTGTGAAGAGGTCGATATAATAATGTTTTTTTGCACGGGTTTTATGTCTCATATTTCGTTGTTACAAACTCTACTATCTAGTAATATTTGGTAACTGAACTAGTGATGGACGATATTTCTATACCGTGATTTAGATGGTCACTATTACTATCGGCGATCGAATTCTCGGCAAAGCAGTGCAGTAACGCGCAATTCACTGTTCAGATTCGATATCGATATATATTCGCCATTCGGATGGAAAAATGGATTTAGTTTAGTGATGTTTAGTTTAGAATCACAAATCAATTTATCCGGTAGCTAGTCGTAGTCGTCTATATTTTTACGAAAGTAGTACTTTTATTGCTTTGTGCTTTCATATAGCACCAGATTTTATGTACATTTTTTAAAAAAGATCTCAGTTGGCACTATTTTTGTTAAATTTTGGATTATTTCATTAAAAATTTTCGCCTACCGCTCCCTTTTGACTAAAAATTCTTTCTAAAGAGCAACTTAATTTAACCAAAGATTATATAACTTTTATATGATTATGATCTCTGCTACAATGTTAACGTTATTTTAAAAAATGTATCAAAATACGTTAAATAAAAAATATAGTTTTGTATTTGCAAGTTATATTTGCAAGTTATACTCTGGACGACAATAAACAATTTCTATGACATTCTCCTAACAAATTAGTCATATCAACTAATTCTTGAGTAGAATAATTCATATTAACGTTTTATACGAGGTAATATTAATGGGATAACAAACACAGGTAGTAATACAAGCCACTAAATGCGCCTTTCAAAATAACTGAGAATCTGACAGTAGTTCTGTTTTTTGCTTAAATTTGTCAACGCCTTCTTTGTACCAATTAGACTCTACTCGTGTGTTGTTCGATATCCTCTATGAAGTCCCTATCTCAAACATATTTGAAATAAGAAAGTTAGTTGCTGTCCAGGAGATATGGAACACCCTGTACATTCACCGATATTTTAAAAAAACCGCCAATAAAATACCTGAATTTTAAAAATCGCGTTTCATGTGGCATATATGGATATTCCAAATATCACATTCCATATGACATGAAATTGTCAATGTCATTAAGAAACTGTAAACATTTTATCAACATAATGTAGATAACATGTAGTCGCGGTTTTACAAAAATATAGTGTAGGATAAGTGTAGGAAAAAGTGTATCGTTATTACAATCGTTATTACAATAAGGCGAGGCGCAATTTATTTTAATTTTATCCGAGAAGAACCGGTGAATAACGGAGTAAGTATACGTAGAAAATAACAAAGGGATGGCGGAATATGATACTTTATCCAGCATGAATGGTTGACTGGTTGCTGAGATGCGATATGTGCGCTCCTTTGACAACACTGAGACGCGCCCGCTCGTCGATCGCGTTGATGAAGATGAATAGAGAACCTTTCTATCTCCCGTGGCCAGCTCACACGTTCCCTCGGCGGCATAACTTAAAAGTTTTGTATTTAAATTAGAAAACTTCAGATTTTATTCCACGGCATTTGTATAAAAGGCGAGAGAGAAAGATATCTAGCCTTTCCAAGGAGAATATAGGACTCGAGCAGACAAACTTGTTACAAGTGAGATGAGTATTTTACCTTGGATGCTCTAATATATTAACACGTAAAAACAATATATCTGGCAAGAGGGAAACTCTCATGGAAATTGCGTGTTCGGAGCAGTTGTTTAAAAGTTGTGATAAGGAAATTTACGACTTTCGCGTTGGATGGAGCGCTGTTTAAATTTTTTACAGCGATCATATAGAACGGTTTCGACATAAAACGTACAAAATACGGAAAACGAGCAATTTAACAAAAAGTAAACTCCAACTTAGTCAGATACTGGAAAAATATTCCTTTGGGTAAAGGAGGATTTTTTTCAGTAAAATGAATTTCAAATATATCCCAAATTTGTCAAATTGTGTCAAAGAGCTAAAGATCTACCCTGTAGAATAATTATTCATTAAAATACATACATATACTACAGTTATTTGGTAGTTTTACCAGGAGTTTTGAAAATTGCCGATTTTATTGACTTCGATGTGCTCTTTCCGAATTTTTGGTTTACCACCTTGTGTCTTTGCCGCTCGCGCCGCCATATTGGAAAAACGGCGCCTAAAACAGTTTTTGATCATATCTCCTTTCCCATTCATTTTACGAAAAAAACAGTTACATAATAAATTAAACTAGAGATAATTTCCACATGCAATGTACTATTCCAAAATTTAGCGCATTCTTCTTTGCTTCGCTGTTCTTGATGAACCAGGTGTTACGAGTTCATCGTCTTCAGATAGAAATTTCTTCCTGATCATCCGCGATGGTATTATCAGTTTCATTGCAATCATCTTCGTCCACGATTTCATCATACGCTCGAGAGCAGCCTCCATTTCTACGTCTTCATCGTGTGATGGAACTTGCGAATTATCACAGGCATATTCATGCATATTTTAACAAATTTTCCGGAGCTCATGGCTCGAGTGTGGTGACATGAATTATCCAATTCTTGTATCTTTTCCATCCACATTACTCTGAATTTTGTTCATTCCTATACCACTGCTGAACCTTGTGATCGGTTTGGAACGAATTGTGTCATGCTGTTGTTGTTCGTGGTAGTGATGAAATATTAAATTTATGTTTATATTATGGTGATTTTGTGAAGCATGCGTATCTATAGTTGTTTAACGGCATATTTTTCATACTTTTCACACCGCTGTAACCGTACAATACAAGAGGGAAGCGTTCTTCAGCTTTATCAATGATCTCTGGGTCACCAAAACACATGTTGGAGTAGACTTTGCGGCGCTCGAATGCTAAAAGTTATCATTTTACAAAAAAGTTATTACATAAATTATAGGGAATTTTCTCTAGTTTAATTTATTATCTACTACTGTTACTGTATTTACTGAAGTGTAGTTACTGTTTTTATCGTAAAATGAATCAGAAAGGGGATAATGTAAAAAAACTATTTTTAAGCGCCATTTTTCCAATATGGCGGCGCGAGAGGTAAAGATACGAGGTGGCTAAGTAGAAATTCGGATACAGCACATCAAAATCTATAAAACAACAACTTTCAAAACTCCCGAAAAATTTTCCAGGTTTCCTACCTCTTTTTTGGGCACCAAATTCCTAATAAGGAGCTCCATGTACAAGTACTTTTTAACCGCTTGTTACGTGTTACGATATCTTCGCATCTAAAGGGTCGCTTATTTTGTTTTTACCAGAATTTTTTTGTTCCATTCGAACTTAGCAAAGCCTAAATTTTAGTTGGTATATATCCCAAATTTCGTGTCATTTGAAGGCGGTTGATATAAATTTCTTAAAGGTATATTTTGCGTGTAAATAAGCAACAATTATAATATTGCCTTAAAACGCAGGCCTCTTTTCTTACAGAGATCTAAACATTTTTAGGACTAAAGTAGGTAGTAAAGCATGTACCACTACCTTTGATAGAACTACAATTTCTCTTTTGTGTGAAAATTTAGGACATTTACCTTAATTTATATATTTCCATAATATTCTATTAATTCAACATACAAAGTTGTAGTATATGTTCTTGGCTAAAGATGTGACTTCGATAAGAGGGGGCCTAGCTGATGGAGTGGAGGTGGACGGCATTCAGGTTGGTATGGGATGAATAAAGTTTGTAGTAAGCCTATTTCTATACCTAGAATAATAATTATTATTACCCAAATATTGTATCATACGGAATATTGATAACATTACCAACTTCGCAAAATTATATGGACCATAACACGAGAGGTAAAAATAAACGGCTGTAAACCAAATGATAGCCTTCAATTAATTAGAGGGGCACTAAACTCTCCTATAATGCACCAACCAGATATTTCTCAGTTTATAACCGTGAAGTAATAACAATAAAATGATAATGGCATGCCACGTCCCTAGATTTGAGGTGAAATATTCGCCAAGTACCTAAAGCAGCAGTTTATATACCAGACAATTATTCCATAGTGTTGCATAAATCATTCTACGCCATTTTGTACTTAAAAGAAAACAGTCTGAAAGGGAACGTGCCAATACATTTTAATAGTTATTACCGCAATAGGAGTATGGACTCGCTGAGTAGAAGTAATAAATAAATAAATAATCATTTATTTCATAAGACCTACAATGTACCTAAGTATGGAATATCGTCGCCATCAATATTATACACTATGTCAATCATATGTATAGTTTGTAACATAGAAATATGAGACATAAAACCCCAGCAAAGAACCCTCCTTATATCCATCCCTTCACACCTGCTCCCGCATTTTTGACAGCGTTGTCAAGTATTACCGATTTCCAGGAATTTAAGGAAAAACAAATGATTTTATATACATCACCCATCCCACATTATGACATTATCATGTAGTATAACAAAATATTGATTACACTATATACCTTTCATCATATCATAAAACAATTGGATGGTGAATGGTTACACGTTCCTCGGCCTTGTCACATCGGCATCATTGGCATTCATTGAATGCCTAAATTGCCTAATACCATCGAACGTTTTGTGGTAAAGTGGGATCAACAATAATTCTTGAAATAGAAGTAATACAGTTATTCTTTAATTTAGTGTATTATTTTGATGGGGTTTGTGTTAAAATTGATTAGTTATTAGTATTCTATCAAAACATAACAACTTGTTGAATGAAAGCGCCTTTATAGTGACGATTTTAGCTTGCTGTAAGAAAAGTTATATTGCCTCGATCTCCCATTGCGGGAATTGTGGGTATCCTTTGAAATTTTTTTATGTCTCATATTTCGATGTTACAAACAGTATGTAATATAAAATATTTAAAAAAATGTACAAGAATCTAAAGATCAGGTTTCTAGATCAGGAATCTAAAGATCAGTACATGCACAATCTTAGTTAAGCAATTTTTGGTTATTCTGCAATACCATTGTAATTTAAATATTCTCCAACAGCATGAAAACTATATTTGAGCAGCATTTTTCTTTGTTCTAATTTTAAATAATTCAATATTATTTAATTTATAGATGTTCGTGGTATAATTGTATAAAGCTACGAGATATTTTATGTCGATATACCCATCAATTATCATGCACAGTACCTACCTGCTAAATTAATTCAGCTACTACCTGATAGATGCCGCTTGCAGCGCCAACCTCTATGGTGTGTGTGTTGTGTTGCCTGTCTTATTAAAAAAGTCCTGATGTGTTTGAGTATCGAACCAGCGATCCCTGGTTTGGAAAGCAATTCAATTCAATTCAAAACAGTTTATTTAATAATTAGAGAACAAATAATGTCGTCCACGGATAGTAACAAAAAAACAAAACTGACTTGAATAAAATCTGTTCTAAATATATGCACTAAAAAGTGAAAAATAATTATTCTATTACTATTACTACTTAGAATACAATCAATTTGTTAGGCCAATCAATTTATTACAAAACTATCGTTATTTTTGGAGTCAGTGCCAGGTTCCTTATACGTTTGTAAACCTTGGCTGGCACATAATTTCTTAATTGCCACAAGGCAAAACAGTAGTATAAATAACACTCGGAGTAGTTTCCACAAACACCAAAACACTTTCACTTCGCTCGACGCGCGTTTCGCCAACCAAGTTGGCATCATCCGGAGACGATTAAAACTGAGTTTTAATTGAGTTTTAATTGAGTTTTAATTGAGTTTTAATCGTCTCTGATCGTAAAACTGAGTTTTAATTGAGTTTTAATTGAGTTTTAATCGTCTCCGGATGATGCCAACTTGGTTGGCGAAACGCGCGTCGAGCGAAGTGAAAGTGTTTTGGTGTTTGTGGAAACTACTCCGAGTGTTACAGTTACATCAAAGGTTCCAGCCTTATCCAGTAGTAGTATAAATATTTGATGTATAAACATCTATTACGGCGATATGAGGGTAAATTTCAGGAAATGCGATGGAAATGTGAAAGCGGATGTGCCATTATACCCATCAATTATCATGCACAGTACCTACCTGCTAAATTAATTCAGCTACTACCTGATAGATGCCGTTTGCAGCGCCAACCTCTATGGTGTGTGTGTTGTGTTGCCTGTCTTATTAAAAAAGTCCTGATGAGTCTGAGTATGTGTTTATTTAATAATTAGAGAACAAATAATGTCGTCCACGGATAATACCTACCCCGGGACCAGCCGGACATCCACGTGCAGGCAGCAGCGTGGCAATTGAAGGCACCGGGATGGCTCCGGGACGTAGAAAGTAATTAAAAATACTACATTTGCAGCTCCTTACACAGGGGTGTGTATTATCTGCAATTGGACAGCAGTTTTACCCAATGGGTATCAAGGAAATTGTTCAGAATTGGTGCAATTTTTGTTATGTGTCCCTCTTTGGGACCGTGTCAGATGTTCTGAGGGTAAAAAAGCCAAATGAAAAACCCCCTTAAACGTAGGTCCGAAAATAGTAACAAACAAAGTGAAAAAATAGGAAAAAATTAACAAAAATGACCAATTTTGTCATGAATTATAGCAGTAAAATATTACTGAATTTTAAAATTTCTACCAATGTATTAAAAATTATTGAATTTTGTCGAATTTGGAAACAAAAAGACTAAAAAATAAATAAACAAACAGAAAATGATGAAATTGGTTAAGTTAAAATAGTTAAAAGAAAAGTTCAAGAAACGCTTGAAAATTATGGTCAAAAATGAGAAAATACCTAAAGCGGTTGGTGAAAAATGGGTAAATTTTGGTAGATTATTTTATGTTTTATTCTAAAAGGTGTGTTGTGGGCCCTAAAGCGTGTAATGTTGTTTTTTAGCTGACTATCATTCAGTTTGAATTCATAGAATTTTTGTGATATGTTTCTGATGTAGTCCGCTATTGGTATAATATCGGGACAAAGGTTGTGTAAATTTCTGATGGAGATGTATCTATTGGAGTCCATGATGAGGCGTAGGTATTTGTTTTCCAATACCTTTAGTTTTCTTATGTTCGTGGCCGATGCGCTGCACCACACCGGCGCCGCGTACGTAATGGCCGGCCTCAGTATACATGTATATATTAATTTTTTGTTATGCCTACTTAGTCTGATATTCCTTGCCATCAGAGGATAGAGGTATCTTGACAAAGAATAGACTTTGCGTATAATTTATTTTATGTGCGTCGTCAAAGTCAGTCTTTTATCCTAAATAACCCCCAGGTATTTTACGTATTGTTTCGTCTGTACAGAAACCCCCCCAATTTTGATAGGCGTGATTATTTTATTGTCCCTAAATTTGTGTGTAAAAACCATGGCCTCCGACTTCTCTATATTCACCCGAATCTTCCACTTGTCATAGTACTCCGACGCCCTTACCATATGCGCTTTTATTAGCTGGTTTGCAGCCTGTGCGCTCCAGCTATGGGCGTATATGGCGGTATCATCGGCGTACATGGCAAGTTTCGTATTCGGGAAACTTGGAAAGTCGGAGACAAATATATTGAATAGTGTCGGTGCGAGGCACGACCCTTGAGGAACTCCCGCGCGTATGTCCCTCGTTGTGGACAGTTTATTTCTCACTCGTACTTGTAGCGTTCTTCCGCTTAGGTACGAGTGAATAAGTTTAATAATGTACGTCGGATAGTTAAATAGTTGTAGCTTGTAAACAAGGCCCAAGATCCAGACGGTGTCGAATTTTTTGCAAAGCGGGGCTTGAAGCGCTGCGCCATCATATGACTGCTATATGCTTTACGTAATATATATATTTAAAATAAATTTTTTTTTTAAATTATGTTTATGAAGAATACCGTTTCCACATACGAGATGTTTACACATCAGTCTCGGGTACTAGCAGACTCGCTCATTTTTGTTATCAAAAAATCAATGTGATTTTCCCAGGATAAATTGCAATCTATGTACCTAAAAATCTAAGTACCTAAAAATTTAACAGTGTGGCTTTGATTTATAGTTTTTCCATCAATTCTTCAATTTCATCAATAAATATTTGATTTCTAGTTTTTCCAACTAGTGGACTTTCGTTGGTGTTTTTTGGAGAAAATAGAACAAAAATTTCTCAAATTTTACGTCACTAAGTAATGTCATTACATTCCAAGACTGTCCAGTTTTCAAATGATATTGATAAAATGATAATGATAATGAGTATAATAATATTTCCGTCGTTTTCCTCAAAGCCAAATAGATTTGTATTAGTAGATTATAATTATCTTTGCAACAAATATGTTGATGGAAGCACATAATCTCCATGTTCCCTGATCAAGATGTGCCCCAAGATGGATGGATTTGGCTATATATGGCCAAAATTCATCTCGAAAACCGCTTTCGCTGCAATTTGCCATCTCAATGGCCCCAAACCTGATAGGAATTGTCCCCAGATAAACACGAAATCAATAACTGTCCCCGAGGAAAAGGGAAAATGCATATTTTATCAAGCCTTTACGCGGCGGCATCCCGTGGAAAGCCTGCATCTTCGGAACTGTCACCTGAAAAATATGTCATTTGAGCGCCTGGCCTGATTTGAATTCCCCAATAAGGTAGCCGAATGCTATTCGAAGGTATACGATTGTTCGAACCCTCATCAGAAATTCAGGAGTCGCCGTGACGACGTTGTTTTATTTGTTCCACGCCGCTTATATATACTAGCATGGAATATGGAATTGTTGCCGTAGAAGTAACTTACTTTCCTGCAGTTCTTTTTTCCTGCAGTTTTTTTAAAATAATTTATAATAATTATATGTGCAGTTACGCGGGTTTACATCTACTGAAACATTTGGAATGTCGGCAGTTCCGCAGTGTTCTAATACTGGATATGTGTCATTCGTATGATTTATTAGTTATAATGTGGAATTAGCATTACCGCTGACCAGTTTTTGTGTTATGACATCATGTGCAATTCTTAACGGAATGGAATACTTTTTATATTATTTTTGGATAATAAGAAACCCATACTTATTATTGTTACGCCACTGGGTAACAATCGCACATTAATCGCATTAACACTTTATTAACTTCAAAACTGAATAGCTTACAGGTATTTGTCGAACTGCCGCGACGATCGGCGAGCCCTTATTATACTGTTTTCAACGTTTCTAGAAGCTCCCAGATTATTCGCTCCCATTCCAGGATGTATAAAGAGCATATCGAACAGTCTCCCGATATATGTACGGGTAATCCAAATATTTTCATGCCACAGTTATTCTAAATTTGTCAGGCGTATATCCGTTATTTCAAGTCCTAGAAGGCTGAGACATCGCCCCGGCGGGTTGTCCCTGGCACCCCCAGATGAAATGTTGCCACATCGACGGGTGCGATATGCCAGATTGTGCAGATTTCCCCAGATCTAGGGAATATTCATTATATCGTGCGCAATCGCTGCTGACGATCCCGTAACAATATGTATATATCTCTACCTTTAGCGATTCTTAAGACACTAGTGCGATGTTGCCAGATTGCGCAGATTTTCCCTAGAGCTAGGAATTCTCAGTACATCGTGCACAATTGCTACTGACGATCCCGTAGCAATATATATCTCTATCTTTAACGGTTCTTAAGAGACTTCTACGTCTGGAAGAAATAAGGATAACATTAATATATGTACTACAAATTATAAAACTAATTATTCTAACATGAACTTTTCTTATTATATAATTGTAAGAGCTGCTCAAAATGCTGTCCTTCAACTTGCTGACACACTTCGAACGTATGACGGGATCCATTTCTAATATTATTTTAAATATCTGGTGTTATTCTTCTCTTTTCTGATGTAATGTAATTCGCTCTTCAAATATTCTAAGTTATTAGACTTCGTTTAAAAAAAACTTTATAATTTTTAAATAACCCCGCGAGAAGAAATCCATTGGGATTTAATCTGGCCATCCCTGAAAACCTCGTCTTCCAATCCATGGGTTAGGAAAAACTGCGTTTAAATAATCTCGAACTGGACGAGCACTAACCCGCGAACATCACTTGATAAATAAGTTGTAAATAGAGAGGATTCACGCGAATTACCAAAATCGGACGGAATGAGAATACAAAAGGTCACTGAATATTTGCAATTATAAATTTAGAGCATTCGCGAGAATCCATGAACTATGAGTCACCAGTAAAAGTCTTCCTTTCAAATATCGACCACAATAAATATACCATTCCGCGAATGAATAAATGAATGAATGAATGAATTAATTAATTAATCATGTGATTTCATATAGGCCAAGGTATAGAGATTTTTTAGGGCATTATAAAATAATAGGTAACGAACTGTGCAAGATTTTATAGTATAAAACATAGATGAAAACGTATATAAATTAAACAGACAATTATTATTTATAACAAATGGCGTCCGAAAGACATTTAAAAAATACAAAAAAGTAATTCTTTGAGTTTTTAGCAATAGCTCCAAGTACAATTGTTTTGACTACAATACCAAAGTTCTAGAGAATTGAAAAATCTACAAAACGAGCTTTACCGGAACTCTCTGCATTTTATGCCGAGAGCTGCTTTTTATGCCGAGAAAATCAGCGTAAAAAGAGAGAAAAAAGTAACTTTAAACATGTACATTATTTGTGAAAAAACCTGGATCTGTCGGATGGATAGTTTTGCTTCAATAATTGCCAATTTCATTTTTTTGGTCCTTTATCCCTTGCTCGTACAGTGGTCCCATCGTAATTTTTACAACGGTTTTTGAAACTTCAGAACATTATCTAAAATGGTTTAAAACGCCTCGGAACATTAGAGTAAAATGGGCCTGCCTGCATTGGCCTGACTGCCGCCGTCCCATCCATACGACTACCACTGAAGTCCGGCGCAAGTCTTATTATTATCTTGCATATTACTCCAATGCTCAGACGCGTTTAAACCATTTCGACATTATTTTAATGTATAAGTATGTTTGTACGAATTTTAGGTAATATTTTCAGGTTTCCAAAACCGTTGTAAAAATTACGTTTGTACTTGTAGTTATTGAGAGAAACTAAAAAAAACGTTTTTTTTTGCATTTTTTATTATTTAATAATAAAAAAATACAAAATTTATCTATAGCTTGGCCTAATAACTTAAAAGCTGGTGACGGCACATATATGTAAAATAAATCAAGTTAAGTGACACTAAAATCATTAGTTTACATGTTTCATCATTTTTGTGAAATATTTACTGTTTTTCAATTACTGAATTCATTCCATAAGTAGTTTCCACATTGTATATGTAAAAACCTGATCACTATCATTATCACTTGCAGATCATACTTACATCCAATCTAAAATTGGAATATGGATTTATTAAGAAACAAGTCAACCATGATAAATGACCTTGCATTCCAGTTCTATGTGTTTACCCTGACAGTCAGTAAATATTCACTGATGAAACGCAGACTAACTTGTGTACCTTAGTTAGCAAGTCCCCTACTCGTCAGAACTGAATCAAAAAATCCAATTAATCTCCCGTTGATTCAGTTCTAAATCAACATTCATTAGGCCCATGCATTAAGACTATGGTAATAACCGAACGGATTTCGACCTTTTAGTATTTATAGCTGTAAAAACAAATACCGCACGCTATGAGTCTAGCCCTCCCTGCCAATTGACCGATCCAGAGAAGGCGGCATCGGCATCTCAGTCCATGCGTACCATTAATGCCTATGTTCCTGGCCTCCCATGCCCCGCTTTGCATTGCAGATCGAACAGGACCGGCCATAGTCACCGATGACATATGGGGTACGCCCAATGCGTAGTCCCCCCGAGTTAACATCGGCCTTGTTATATGGCCCTTCGGACAGTCAATGGCATGTGGGAATTTAGAACTAATTTCAATCTCTTGCGATGAACCGTTTTGGATGTGGACGTGGTACATAATGAAAGAACTGTGAAAACGATTTTCCTCATTTTTTCATGTACATAATTTTACTATTTTTGGTCTGTGCGATCCTATGTAAGACCCACATCCAGAATTCCTCCCAAGAATTTTACCAAGCTGAAGTTAAAACGGACATGTACACCGTTTTAATAAATCAAACATATTTTGAACGAAGAGCGAGCCAATAAAATTCACGTGACCCACCTAATTGATATAACCATCCCTCTTATATCAACTAACTTTAACTAAAAAAGTTTGTTTATTCCCGCGTTGAAAAATATGGCTTTGAGTGTAGTGACTTGAAAAGATTATAGATTGTAGAGGATTGTATATAATATACTAGCCTAAGCTTATTGCTGTTCAAATTTTAAATCATTACTTCCCTTAAGGGATCTAATATCGATTTTATAGACATATTCCGGCATTTTATGCTTTAAGACTGGCTGAAGTCATATTTAAGGTTTTTGTCATAAAAACTAATGTTTCTGGAATAATCAATAGCGTTGGTTGAGTCTAAATATATCTAGGGTTATTATACCGATCCCTTATCTTAATAAATTACTATATATTTAATTATTACCGTACTTTATCTTTTTTATTTTAAAATTAACTTAATCGTTAATGTTTATCGTATCTTAATATAATACATTACGTCAACAATACCTCGCATCACTACACACAAATAATGAATACTTGCCTTTATTTATTTTAATTTATATTTTTATTATTTTTGATAATCTCAATTAAGAGCATTAAATAAATTAAAATTACCTTTTCATAGCATACTATGTTAATCAACGATTTCTAGGAAAATTAATCAAATACATGATATTTGATTAATACTTTTTGTAACACGTAGAATGGACTATAGGGAATAGGTCTTTCGTCACTATTCATACTATTTTCTAATTTCTATGCTCTCAAATGTATCCAACAATTGACCAATTATAAATTACCTACCAATATCTATTTTATGATTCTTCTCAAAAGCATGGTGGGCAACACTTGTTTGTTCTTACGCATATACGACCATTAATCTCCTTCATAGTTCCCAGTATACGATTATTGAAATTCCCCTGACATCAGCACAAATATTAAAACCCACGTTGATTTATTTTCCCGCTGTATGCAGAAGTGGGTATTGGTTTTCTGATTTAAATGCCATCTTTTGAAGTAAATCATTAACATGATCATAAATTCAAGCGCACGTTCGGAGTGGAGTGTCCCTACTTATATAAGTTTGAACAAAAGCTCCATGTACGCTGTATTAATTTAATGTTATATACATTTGATGCCTTCATAGTTGTGCAGGTATTCAAAGGCTTGCATTCATGTGTTCGCGCAAAGCGAAGGCAAAAATAAATCGGAACGTTTGAGGCTGAGCGAAATAGTTTTGCGCCGCTAATTAATTTATACAGCGTTCATAATTAGCTTTTAGCCGTGGTTCTGGACCGGACTTTTTCCGAACGAAAGCAAGAAAGAAATGGTCCAGTAATAGGGAACTTACTTAAAATTTTAAAAAGAAAAATGATAGTAAAAAACATAGCGTATCGTTGTAATAAAACGTGTTCTTTGCAAAAAAAACAAGATTTCTAATTCCGCGCGATCAGTATGAAGCATCTGAACAGCAATAAACTTTGAAGCGGCCTGAAATGAGATGTGACGTCACAACATACAATATTCGGTAATAGCTGCGCCGGCAATCAAGCGGTCGAGTGCTGGGATCTCCATTTTTTCCTATTGTATGCGATTGCTGGGATCTCCTATTGTCTCAAATTCGTTGCACATAATGCAATTAATTTACGGGAAATTTTAGGGTGGGAAGTACGTGGGACGTTATGCGGGAAGTAGGTGCGAAAATAAAAATAAGCGTGGGAAGTGATTATAATGTGTGGGATGGAGTTCGAAACTCAAATAAAAACCAACTATAACATTAATATGTACAAATTATAAAAACTGAAAATTTTAGAATGATTATATATTGCAACAGCTATTATATAAATAGCTGTTGTTAAGATCCATAAATAGTTACGGGGAATTTTTAGGGTGGGAAGTACGTAGGAAGTTATGCAAGAAGTAGATGAAAATATATAATGAAGCGTGATTGTAATGTGTGGGTCGGAGGTAAACTCAAATAAAAACTAACTATAACATAACATGTACAAATTATATTAACTGTGAAAATTCTAAAATGAACTTTTACTTATTTTATATTGTAGCAACTATTTATATGGTCCATAAATAGTTACGGGAAAATGTTAAGGTGGGAAGTACGTGGGAATTTGGCAATAAGTATATGGGAACATGTAATACGTGGGAAGTGATTATAATGTGTGGGACGGAGGAGGAATACTCAAATAAAAACTAGCTAGTGTAAATAAATTCGATATACAAGGTATTCAAAAATCATCTATGGTTTCTACGGTGATACTAATTAGTCTTTTCCGGTACTATCATTATTTTCTTCCCTGTATGACTATTTACGATTATTCGGAAATAGTTACAAATATTTTTGGGGGTGGGAAACAGTTTCCCACGTATGTCGAAGTCGCTTTTGCCCTCTAATGGAAAATTTCAGAGTGGGACTACCTGGGAAACTATGAGAAAAGTTGGTGGGAATATATAATAAAGCGTGGAAAGTGGGACGGAGATGGAAAACTTAAATACATAACTAGTAACTAACTAATGTAAAATCGATATACAATCTATGCAAAAATCTTCTATTCTAATACTAATTGAGTGATACTAATTAGTCTTTTCAGCGTTATCGTTATTTTCTTCCCTCTATGACTATTTACGATTATTCATAAATAGTTTCATATATTTTTTTAGGGTAGGAAACAATTTCCCACATAAAATTTCGTAAACCTACATCTTTAATACTCACAAAGGGAATGGTTTTGATATAGTTTAGTTTTTTCCGTATCATATTCTTCGCGGGACCACCATTTGCGATGATATGTAGATAGTTGTGGAACATTATTAGCGTGCGAAACCGTTTCCCACAGATATTGCAGATGCTTTTGTCCCGTACTGTGGGTGGTAATAGTGCGCGGTAAAGGGCGAAGTGAAATCAAGATTTATTTTTATTGTGGCAAGTAAATGGGAATATCATGAATATCAAACGTTGATAAAATGTGGGAAGTGTATCAAATAAGAACGTCTTCTAGTCGCTTTTGTGTACAGGTGTGCAGTAAGAACGGCAACATGTGACTCTCAAATATTAGTCGTAATGTGGAAAGCAAGTGGGAAGATGTTGGCACTAGATGTGAACACTATCGAAGAAGAACTAGGGAAAAACTATAACAAAATCTAGTAAAATTCTCAAGGTATTTAGGTACTCATCAGAATAAATTTAAATTGGGAAATAATTTCCCATGCTTTTCCCATGCAAGAAAACGTGCCAAGTGATGAGGGAATCATGTAGAAATCAAGCATTACATACATGTATTAAGGGGGGCGAGTAGGAAATTATTCTTGAGGAATCTGAGAAAGATTGTAAGACATGGGAATTAAGTCAGGAGAAAAGGAAGTGTAGAAAAATCGATACACAACGTGTTTAATACTCATATATATGGTAACTTTTTTTTAGCAATTATGCTGTTCCAGTACTATGCTTATCTTTAAACTTTAGACCGATATAGAATCACAAGTAATTTAATAAATGAACATTTTCACCGTCTTTTTTTAGAGATCGTGTCTTGTTCTAAAATAGCTATTTATGTAACCAGTTGGGAAAAGTACTATTTTGTGTAACGAGCATATTTCTGCGGAACGAGCGCTAGAGAGTTCCACAAAAGGATGCGAGTTACACAGAATAGTGTTTCCCAAAGTGTAAATTTTCACCAATTTTATATTTTGTGAGAAGAAAACTCTGAATTTTATGCGTTTAAAAACAATCCAGTGCTTGCAACGGTGTGACAGCTTGTCATTTTTATGGCTTGTCGCGTCTAAATAACCTACTATGAAATGAACTTTTCAAAACCAATTGCGTAAAATTTTGCTTGTCGTAACTGGTTGTGAAAAGTAAGACGGTTCCTAACGTCTAAGGGTTTTCAAATGTGTCACTTTAAATGTCAAAATTAGAAAAAAGTATATTTATTTATTTTTATTTTACACAAATTTTCAAATTATGTATCACCTACAAATAAATGTAAAATCTCGAAGAGTCTCTGTACGAATACAATAATGCATATTGATATTTGATTGCTGAAGGTAAAAAGCGCAATCGTAAAATAGTTGAAAGCTTTGTGCTGGAAGTGCTGCAAGTAATAAAAGAAATGTTCGCTATTCGCCTAAATAGGAACAGGGACCACATTCCGAATTTACGGAAGGCATTAAATTAAATTCCCAAATCGTTACTTTAACATTCTTTGAAATTAAATATTTTATGGTTTTGGAATAAATCTTTGCGAGGGATTGAGAGATGGCCGGATGGAGGAAAAGTAACTGAAAAAAAGTGATAAAATTTATCCTTTGAAATTTATTGGTCAAAGTTCTGGGTTTTACTGCTAATTATGTAGTCTTAGCACCGGCATTATGCACTTCATAACATTAAATTTGCTTTAATCCATGCGGAAACACTGTAGGGAACTCCCTAGGTGGTAACGAACTCGGTGGTTTATTAATTTTCATGTTAATTTAGTCGAGTAAGTGTAATGACCGTATTGATTTAAAAGCGTTTTCACATTTAAATGAGTGCAGCCATGACGAGCATTATTATTTGAAGGAAGTACTGCCTCTAATAAACTAATTGTAATGCAAAGCGTTTGGGATTAATATGTCCAACACTGATTGATATTGAGCCGTTTTAAATATTTATTTACTAGCTAAAAGCATTTTTGTCCATCAATTCGAGTGCATATATTTGCAAACGCAATGTTTTATTGAAACGCCATACGTATTCAAATTCACTTGATAATTCATTCGGCTTTACCAAAGCTGATTTCGGGCACGTCCTCTGAAAACGCGGGAGGTAAATTTCAAAATTAATGGATGTAGCAGTAAACTTTCATAATTGTAAACCGATATGGTCTATAATGCCATATTTTTCTGGTGTCCCTCAGGGTTCGATTTGAAGCCACATATATTCACATCTTCGATTGACGTACAATTATAAATGACAGTATGCTATTCTTTTCCGGCCTTGGGGAAACTTTTCAGCTGTGGATAATTTTCGGCTGAATAGAAATTAGCATGGTTGGTCTGTTCATCGTTTCCATGCTTCTGTTTACGTCGAAAAACCTCCCATGAAAGCCATTATTAAGCTTAGCCGCTTTAACTAATACGTTAGGCAGTTCCCATTGCTCGCCTTCCTGAAAGTAACTTCCAACATTTAATTGGCTCTTATTCGCTTTCGTTTGGCATTTGTTTTAGCGGCTGACAATCCACTGACAGCAGCAGGGGAGCAATTTTGTTTAACGTAAAGCAAAGTGATTAAGCTCTGGCGTCAAATTAGTTGTCACTTTATACAAAACACTGTACAGAAGGGGTAGAAAGTATTTATTGTAGAAAGTATTTATTGTACAAAATGTGTTTAATTTTCTGGCAAAACAGATTTGCCAGAAAGAGTCAAAGTTTATAAATTACTAACAAAAATTTAAACTTGAAAATAAGACCCATAATACTGAATTACGGCAGGAATATTCTCACTACGAGATTCTCACTCATATTATTTGATGATACATGGACTATAATTTATATCAGTGGTTGGTTACTAATAATTAATAATTTTCTACCGTATAAATAGGGACTGAAATTTTTTACTGCCCATACAATTGCTAAAAGTTCTCTTTCTGTTGTTGAATATTTAGTTTCTCCACGACATAAAAGTTCTAGAACCATAACCAAAAGTTATAATTTTGGGGTTGTTGCATTAAAAATTTTTAATTTTACTTTTATGTATAATATCGGTGTTATGGGAACTTTATGGTCGTATATTACGGTCGTAAGTGTCAAAATAAATATTCAAAATGGTTGCTCGATGGCGGACATTTTTGCCATTTATGGCCCGATTCGTCTTAAAATCAGTATCACGGGAATTTTGGGGTAGCAGATCACAGTGCTTTTGTCAAAATAAATATTCAATATGGCGGCTTCAAAATGGTGGATATTTTAGAATGATAAATACTATTAATAATATTAATAAAATGCTGGGGAATTTTGGGTTCGCTGATCACGAATATTTTCAAAATACATACACTCGGTACGATATTTGTTGAGATAGAATTCCAAGAAATAATAAGCCGATAAAGTTCTGTTGTCCCCGTTCTACTCTGCGTGTCGAATGCGGTTAATTCCAAGAAGAAAGTGACGCCGGGGTTTTCCTGTAATTCTATCTGAAAAAAGATCGTACCGACTGTGTTCAAGGTGGCGATGGGGGCTCGAAAATGGCAATTCAAGCGTCTGTTTCTGAATGACGGAGTTATCGATTGTAAACGACATCCTGCATTGTATTGGGTTGGAAATTTGTGTCTCAGTTGATACAATTTGAGTATGTGTAGGAAAGTGAACAAGAATAGGCCAAGTAGACAAATGATCTACCTATGTAGAGGAATAAACTTCAAATACAAATGAAGACGTCCTAAATCGTCCGAAATCCTATCTACTTTACATCTCGAACGATGTTCAACGTATGCGGTTCTGCGAAAACTTCGACCCCTACGTGGCACTGGAGTAAAAATAAATTCCGTAGAAATATGACCCATCTGCACCAGAAATTAGATAAACTTAGTATCTTTTGACTGCGAACCGTAAAACCTGGCAAAAAACCGGCATCATCAATCCCACCCCGTCCGTCCCAAGCCTGCATCGGGGGAAGTAAAAAGTTTGTCTGGGCGTAGCTAAATAACGCTTCTAATAACATCCGAGTCGGCGGCTTCTTTTCCGCCTCGCTTTTCATATAATGTCTTCCAAAGCATTTATATTTAATAGGAAAAGCTATATAAGTTTGGAAATCTGTTGCCGCTGACCATATGCTTGCGCCCTGATCGTGG